>JAXBDA010001813.1:0-49682 GCA_036023075.1 Gaultheria prostrata | reverse complement strand
AAGGTTAAGCCCACGTGTCATTATTGTGGTATTGAGGGTCATATTAGACCATATTGCTTTAAACTTCATGATTCTCACAATAGAGATTATTATGATCACCACATTAAGATGAAACCTAAACCTCAATATAGGAATTTGCATGTATCGTATACTTCTCACACACATCTATCGCATTCTCATGATTCTATCAAGTTTGTTCCTGCATGCCATTTTTGTGGAGTGAAAGGTCACATGAGACCTAATTGCTTTAAACTTCATGGGTATCCTAATGCTCCTCCCCATTATCATCCTGTTAATAACAATGAGGATAATTACAAATTTTGTGGATATGGTTGTGATGGAAGTCAAAAAACTAGGCGTATGGTGATTCCTTATAGAAAGAATACCAATGTGATTGCTAAACATGCGCCTAAAGTTGTTGAAAAAAATAAAAATGTCAAAACTAGACTTATTTGGATGAGAAGAACGGACTTGAAAACTAATGTAGATTTGCCTTCCAATCCTCTTGATGATATTGGATCATCCGGAGGAGTTGACCTCGTCTTTTGATAGCTTGGTCTTGCATTCATAGTCTAGGTTGATTTCCTTGTCTATCTTGAACCTAGAGCTATGTTTTGTGTTCTTGTCTATTGTTATTTCATTACTATGCTGCTTAGTTTCTTACCTCACTTTGCTTATAAAAAAAAATGAAAAAGATTGTGTTCTTTTAATGTTTAAAAAAAAAAAAAAAAGATTGTCTTTTTTTTAGTAGAGTTTGAGCTGAGCATAATAATCTTTGTTGTTGCTGGTTTTTAGTTTTCTAATATGTTCTTTAGGAAATTTGAAAATATTCATATATCAAAATCCTTATATAAAAAAAAATCTTTTTTTTTGCATTGTGAATACTTTCTGGTCTTAGTTCACTGCATTGGACTTTATGGATATGAGCATTCTTGATATTGCAATGCAAAATTTGTTTGAATTTCATCATGGACTGTATTTCGGAAGTTAAGTGTAGTATGTTTCATGTTTCATGTTTCTATGACCTCCACAAATACACGTCACGGTCCGATAGATTGCATGCTAAGACCTGTTATTTCTCATATACCTTGATAATCTGTCTACTGTACTCCCTCGGCGATTGACCGTGTAAGCAATACCGATTTGTGTGCAACCTAAAATTGAGGGGGAGAAAAGTGCATATGTGATATTTGAGTCGATAATGCTTATCTGGGGCGTTCACTGAAGTAACCGGCTCCATTCAGCTTACCAGTCCGGACGGTCGCGTCAGAAAGGTGAATAGACCTTGTGAAGGCATGTGTATTGGACCACTTGCCAAGTAGCCGGATCCATTCGGCTTCATCCAGTCTGAACGTTCGCGTCAAACAGCAGTGGGGTAAAAGAGAATACCGTCAGTTAAATAAATAAAAAAAGGGGAATCCCGTGAATAAAAATAAATAAATATTTATTGTTTGAGGGGGAGTAGAATATCCTGTCAAGAAAAAAAATTATTTATTGATTGAGGGGGAGTTTCGTTGTTCTATGACATTATTTTGTCTTATCACTTTTTGTGTGGTTTGACTTCGTGAGGGGGAGATAGTTTGACAGCCCGAGTGTATATGAGAAACCTCATTTTTTAATTGATAATCTTGAGGGCTACTGACGTGTCACCCACACACCTTTGTCATGGATTCGTGTCTCATGCGCATTTATTCTTCTCGATATATCCATGGTTGAATTTAATATATTTTTGCACATGCCTAATTAAAAATGTTTCTATTCATCGAGTCTCATAATCGAGAACTTACTCCTCAATTGGTCCTTCCATGTTGCATGTTTTTTCTTTTTGAGCTATTTAAAGTATTATTTTTGTTACTTTTGTTGGTTAAGAAGATGCGGTTAATTGATTCGTTGGTTAATTATATTTTAGAAATAGTCAGTTTTTGGCTATTCTCAGGCCTAGTTGGAACTTTGTTGTTCCGTATAATTTTGGTATTTTTGTTTCTGGTTTATGTTGGTTTGGCCGTTGGTTTTATAGCATCTACACTTTGGCTAGATGTCGATATATTTACTTAATTGGTGCATTATTGGTTAGGGAGATTGTTCTATGTTCATTCTATTTGGCTGCTTTTATTGGTCTTTAATTTTTTATTGCTCTTCTACTCGCATTTATAGCTTCACTGTTTATCCCGCCCTTTGTCACTTCATGTCAAAAAGGGGGAGAATGATGAAAGGGGGAGTAGGTTGCCTATTGTTCTAATGTGGTTGGATGTTGAGGTTTATTTGCAGACTTATTTACAGCCTCTCTACAACTCGATCTCAGTTCATCTTTTGGATTCATTTTGTAGGAGAGATTTTCTTTGTAGTGTGTTTTGTCATGGAAGTGCCAAAGGGGAGATTGTAAGGACCAAATTTCAGAGTATTCTTGTTTTGGCAATTTCGTATGACAAAACATATATTTATATCGAGTTGTAACTTTATTATTCTATTTAAGCTAGAGAGTCTGTATATGAATAGAGTGGAAGGAGTCATATTCATGTAATTTGAGAGTTAGTTTTTAAGAGTAGGTAGACCAATGGACCGATCAATCAGAAACTCAATCGGGCAGCACTGTTCAAACACGGTTCTGAAAGCGATCAATCGGTTTGTGAAGCGATCGATCGGAACTACACCAAAGTAAAAAACGTGTGCTAGGGTTATCTGCTGCCGCCTTAGGAAAAAGACAGATCAAGCGTTCGATCAATCGGGTTATCAGTCGGTCTTCTAAAATTATATAAGGACGTGTTTTATTCTCTTCTAGGGTTATGGACTGCAGCCTCCAAAACATAACATATACATTATTTTGAGAGGAGAAAAAACCCTAGACCTTTTGGGGATTGAATCTTGGAGCAAATACAAAGTTTATGGAACTTTAATCTTTCAATCGAAGCTCCAAGAGGTTTCTACGCCAGTCATCAATCAAATTTGAGTTCTTCCGGTGGATTTCTGGAAGAAGTTTTTGGAAGGCTTGTGCGATTCAAGACGTTGGCGATCAAGATCACTGGGTGCGGTGTACGTGTGACTCGGCAGGTGATACTTAGAACGTTGTGAGGATTTACTTCGTTTGAATAGGTATATCTGTAACTGCACAATGATTATAGTGGTTTTGATTTATTCCCGTGGTTTTTTACCCATTTAGGGTTTTCCACGTATATCCTGGTGTTCATCTATTTAATTGTTTTCTGCTTGTGATTGGTTCATATATTAATTCATGTTATTTTTTTTATTGAGATAAAAAACCTAGCAAATTACTAAACCTAGGCGACCTAGAATTTTTCAGTGATAAATTGCCTATGTGACATGAATTAATTGTCTGTATGGCGTGAATTAATTACTTGTGTGGCGGAAATCAATTGCCTATGTAGCGGAAATAAATTGCCGGTGTGGCGTGAATTAATTGCCTGTGTGGTGTAGCCTTTGTGGCGGAAATCAATTGCATGGGTGGCATAGCTTTTGTGGCGTGAAGCAATTGCCTGTGTGGCAAAAATCAATTGCCTCGGTGGCGTAACCTTTGCGGCGTGACCTATGTGTTCGAATGTGGGGTATTGATGTAAAACAAGTAGCAATCTAATTCTATGATCAATTTGATTGGTCGAAGTCCCGGAGGCCCGAACAATTGTTAATTCATGTGGAAATGATTTTCACACCCTTCATTATATAATTCACATTCATTTTTTTGTCTTTATCTAAAAGGATATATTAAAAAAGGGCAATATAATTAATTTATATGGATAAAGATAAAAAAAAATCATGAATTGTAAAATGGGGGTGCGAAAATTATTTTCCATATATAAAACGAAAAGGAGAATTAACATTCAATTTTACCCCGACAATCATAAAGTGCGAAACCCATAGCAAAGGGCCCAATAAAATCGGCCGAGAGAGACTGACAGAAAAGAGCTGCTGCTGCTCCCATCTCGTCCTCCTCCTCCTCCATCTACACCTGAGCGCCCCATACATGCACAAGTATGTTTATACTTATCAACTACAACCTCAAGCATCGTTGCTCCGATGTTTGCTAGATTGGTCTAGGGTTTTGTTGGGGTGACATGGCGAGCACATCGCAATCAATTCGTTTCTGTGGTCCCGCGACGGGCACCGGCGGCGGTAACCTCGATGCGCTCAACCGCGTCCTCGCCGACCTATGTACCAGAGACAATCCAAAGGTAGTTTATTGTTTTTGTTCTTGCTCCATTCAATTGCAGCTGAAGTACTGGAAAAAAGCCAAAAAAAATAAAAAAATGAGAATCTTTTTTTTATAACTTTGAGTGTCCTGGCCAGCTTAAGCGAACCCAACACTCGTCTAAGCATAGGGACCAATCCAACTGTTAGCACCTGAATGATTTCAAACATGAGATGTTAGGAGGCAGCAAATGGAGTTGGTAACAGGTGAAAGATTTCGAAACTGAGATCTTAGGAGTGAGCAAAGCTAAAGCCTTACTACAAGGCCAACCCCTTGGGATGAGAGAGAAGAGAGAATCTTTTGATCAATCCCTTCTGTTTGGTTGCTCTATATGATTGAAATCTGTAGGCGGTGTAACAACTTATCATATGGCTCGACTAAGAATTAGAAAACCGAACTGTATATATCCATACATACATGTGCACTAGATAGCTGAGGATACGTGAAGCGAGGGCAAATCGTATTATGTGAAGGAGGGAAAGTGAAAGTCTTCAATTGAGATTGATAGGTAATGAAATCTGAGATGTCAAAGTAGAAAAAGACAAAATTAGGGAGGCAGTTTTTCTCTCTCTTGGCAGTTTCTTTGGGTAGTTAAAAAGGGTAGTTTAGGAAACAAAAGTGTGAGCCAGTTTCATAACCGTCATTCACCAAGAGGGGTGTGTTCCCTTTATAATAGTAATATATTCATATACTGCCATTAAGCTCAAATAATTAATACAGTAGGTATATTCGGGGCGGTTATTGATGCATAAAGGAGCTTTGGAATGCTGTTCTTGGTTCGTGGGGCATGTCATGGGTTTTCCTAGCAACGGTATTGGAGCTTATTCAAGAATGGTATGGGGCCAAAGTGGGTAAGAGAAGATGGATGTTATTGATTATGTCTGTGCTTGATGTGGTCGATTTGGCGGGAGAGGAATCGTAGATATTTTGATGGGGAGGAGAGGCCTTAGTTTATAGTTTGTCTAGTTGGGAGTCAAGGGAGAGTGATCCTACATTGAATCAATTTTTTGAGACGTTAAATATTTTTGGAGTTTAGAAGAGAGTATAGGTCCTTTTATAGTTTGACCTTTTCTTTTCTTTTCTTTTTGTTCCTCACTTTCTTTTGTACATGGGTGGCATCCTTGATGCCTTTGCAATAAGTTTATTACTTTTTAAAAAGAAAAAGTTTATTAACTTAGAAAGGTATCTTGGTGAAAAAAATGTGAATGAAAAGATCCCACTAAATTGAATTCGGTCCATGATTTTGAGTCTCTGACGCATAACGACAATCAACAAAAACATATGAACGGATATGATTGTTCAAGTGAACTCAATCAGTCCCTGACAGAGTAATCGTCAAGCCTACCGTCTGATGGAAACAGTTTTTGAATGTGTTAGGCTAGGTGAGTGACCAAACAAGTACAACGTACTCGGTCTAACAAGAAGAGAACCATTGCATTTATCATGAACACATCTCTTGATAATGGGCATATTTATTCACAATAATAGCAAACCAATGTGGGACTATACTCCTGATGAGATGGTTATTTGCTTTTATCATTAATTACAACTCACTAAAGTCAAGACTTAGTTAGTTAAGTGGGACTCATACAATTAACTGTTATATATCACACCGTTAACATGGAAAATGGAGAAGAGAGGAGTGACAAGC
Organism: Gaultheria prostrata; assembly: GCA_036023075.1. Taxonomy (NCBI): domain Eukaryota; kingdom Viridiplantae; phylum Streptophyta; class Magnoliopsida; order Ericales; family Ericaceae; genus Gaultheria; species Gaultheria prostrata. The sequence goes on along the minus strand of JAXBDA010001813.1, from coordinate 43,830 downwards.
TTGGTGGTGTTAGGATTTAGAATTAGAGTGCCATAGTGCCTTGCCTTGTGTTGCATTTATATTTGAATTTTATTGGCTGGTGGACACAGTTTAAATGATGAGGAACTTTAGTTTGCATTTCTGAAAGATGGAGTCATTGGTTGTTGCTTGGTCCTGGGTTCACCTGAATTTCATTATGCTGGAAGTTAGTAATTCTCAAAAAGCAGAACTTTATGCTGGGAAGCCACCAGTTTCCTACGTTATGAATATGTGGAGAGAAAGGTGGAATGATTGTTGTGCTTTTAGAGGTGGATTTTAAGTGCCTTATGTTTTCATGGTAGAGTCCAAATGGAACTAGCATTCTGGAAGTATAAATAAATGAACAACTTGTTTAATAATTTTATTTTGTTGTTTATTATGTGTTGTTTTATTTATTTTTATGCATTTCTGGTTTGGGGCTGTGGATCGTAGGATGGTGCTGCATTGGCTTTAAGGAAACATTTGGAGGAAGAAGCTCGTGATCTTAGTGGAGAAGCCTTTTTTCGCTTTATGGACCAGTCGTATGATCGTATCACTAGTCTGTTGGAGAGTAACGATGTTGGGGAAAATTTGGGAGCATTAAGGGCTATTGATGAGTTGATAGATGTGTCACTTGGTGAGAATGCCTCCAAGGTTTCAAGATTCTCTAGCTACATGCGTACTGTATTCGAGGTGAAGCGCGATCCTAAAATTTTAGTCCTTGCTAGTAAAGTTCTTGGTCACCTGGCCAGGGCTGGTGGGGCAATGACTGCAGATGAAGTGGAATGGCAGGTCCGTTCCTATATTCCTTCATCAATTGTATGGTCGTCTGGATCTATGGGTATCTAACATATAGTGGTTCCTCAGGTGAAAAATGCTCTGGATTGGCTTAAAGGGGAACGAATAGAGTATCGTCGTTTTGCTGCTGTCTTAATCTTGAAAGTAAGTGCAACATTTATGCTGTTACTGACAGGCCCGTGGTTGTGTTAGTGCTTATCAAAAACTGAGGCTTTACTTTAAAGTTTATATCAATATCTTATCATAAACACTACACTTTTTTTATTGATAGATTTATTCCTATTGTCTTATTTGATTAATTTTTTTTTCAAAGAATTTGTGATTGCTTCATTGCCAATTTTGTTTTCATATAATGGTAATGCATTTGATACTTTTGGATAGACTTATTTTGTCAACTTTAAACGTTAAAGCTCATGTCAGTTACATATTTATTTTAGTGTTTTCTAGGTATTCTTCATTCAGATTGGGATGTTACCATCTCCCAGAGGATAATCTTCTATTGTTTTTTTGTTTTATGGTAGGAAATGGCTGAGAATGCTTCAACTGTCTTCAACGTTCACGTGCCTGACTTTGTGGATGCTATATGGGTTGCTTTGCGGGACCCAACATTAGCTGTTCGAGAACGGGCCGTGGAGGCATTACGAGCTTGTCTTCGTGTAATTGAAAAGCGTGAAACTCGTTGGCGTGTACAATGGTATGTGACTATGTGTGTATTTTTTCCTTCGAATTTCGTGACTGGCGAAAGTGGTTTGGTGAAAATGGTGAGACTAAAATGGATAATTTACGAGGTTTCTCTATGTGCAAGGCTGCAGTGGTTAACATGTACCCTTAATGTAAGAATTGTGATGCTGTAATGGATTATATGTACCCAATTTGCCGTTAAATAATTATGATTCATACTAAGAAAAATATGTACAAGGTTATGAGACAATTATAAATTTTTATTCCACTTTTGTAGGATGAAGCATCAACTATCATTCCAGTGAGCATGTTTATGCTCCATGAATTTAGATAACCAATATTCTGTTATTAATTTGCCATTCTAAACTATGTTATAGTGTTTATATTTCTCTGATAAAAAAAAAACAAAAACAAAAACTATGATAGTGTGTTTAGGTTGGGTTGTTTGTTGGTGTATCTTGGTTTGCTTATTTTGTAAGTAAGAGGCAATCAAATCTGTTATTATTATTATTTTTTTATCTATGAGGTTATTCAGATTGTTTTGAAAGCTAATCCTGTATTGATCACTAACAATTAAGAATTGACAGGTACTATCGTATGTTTGAGGCTACTCAAGAAGGGTTGGGTAGAAACGCCCCGGTTCATAGCATACATGGTTCTTTACTTGCTGTTGGCGAGCTTCTGAGGTTGGTTGAGATATTGATTTTGCACTGTTTACAAACTTTGAATGGTTTATGCCAGTACTCAGTTCTAGCAGAATTGTACTTTGACCTTCCCTGGTGCCCCTTCTGAGGAACTGAGAGCCGGAAGTCACCTGCTCTCGGTTATTTCTACTTCAAATGGATTGAATCATTGAGCTATATGGAATCTTTTACTGGAGTGCATTATTCCCAACGTAGTCTTGTCCTGAGAAGGAGTTTGTGATGAGAAATTATGTGCACTTCATGGTTGGAAGTTCGGCAGTATTTTTTACTGTGTATATCAATAACGATAGTTCTATGAATGTTGCCGAGTTTGTAGAAAAGTGATCTTCAATTTCTCTTTCTGCCCACTGAGCACTCCTGTTTGCAAACCTCTGTTGTCTTGTTAGTCCAGTTGTGGATAAGAATAAAATTCCACGCGTGCAGGAATACAGGCGAGTTCATGATGTCAAGGTACAGGGAAGTTGCAGAAATTGTTCTCAGATTCCTAGAGCACCGAGATCGGCTTGTTCGTCTCAGCATAACTTCACTTCTACCTCGCATTGCTCATTTTTTGCGTGATCGTTTTGTTACAAATTATCTAGAGGTCTGTGAACTTTGCTTTCAGTTTTATGACGTTGGTCTGTGAATTTTTTGCTAATCCTTGGTGTATACCCATATTTGCTCATGAAATTGGTTTTCCTTGGACAGATTTGCATGAATCATATTCTTGCGGTACTTAGAACACCTGCTGAACGTGCCAGTGGGTTTGTTGCACTTGGGGAAATGGCTGGTGCTTTGGATGGTGAACTTCTCAACTATTTGCCGACAATAACGTCTCATTTACGTGAAGCAGTATGTTAAATGTGCCAATGATTACTGGTTCCTTGCCCGCATTTTCAGCTGTTGATTAACTTCTGTGTACTCATCCTCCAGGAGAGACTTTCTGATGATTTGCCATTGTGTTTTTATAGATTACTCCTCGTAGAGGGAGACCCTCGCTTGAGGCTTTGGCCTGTGCTGGAAGCATTGCGAAAGCCATGGGGCCTGCCATGGAACCTCACATTCGTGGTCTTTTGGATGCTATGTTTTCTGCTGGTCTCTCCTCGACACTAGTGGAAGCTCTTGAGCAAATAACTGTCAGGTAGCCTTGAATATTCAGAAACATTTAGGTTAGGCATTTTTCTGCGATGAATTCCATTGAAGGATGTTGACCAACATTAAGGGTGGACATTGCAGTATCCCGTCCTTGCTGCCTACTATTCAAGATCGGCTGCTGGATTGCATTTCAGCTGTTCTTTCGAAATCTCTTTCTGTCCAAGCTAGGTCATCAATTGCCATGACTAGGGGAAGTACGACGAATGCCACTCAGCAAGTCGCAGATCTTAGCGGTTCCGCATTAGTGCAACTTGCTTTGCAAACCCTCGCCCATTTTAACTTTAAGGTTGGCATACTTGCCTTTTTGGCACTCTTCCTGCTTATTCCATGTCCTTACCCGTGAAGCTACTATTTTTCCTAGGGACATGATCTTCTTGAGCTTGCAAGGGAAACAGTTGTTGTGTATTTAGAAGATGATGATGGAGCGACAAGGAAAGATGCTGCCCTTTGTTGCTGCAGATTGGTCGCAAATTCCTTCTCTGGCATAGCTAGTGCCCAGTTTACTTCTAGTAGGTCCAGTCGAACTGGGGGGAAGAGACGACGACTTATTGAAGAGGTGTGATTTTAAACCAGTTGTATTTGTTCCTTTGCATCAAATTGCTGTCTAATTTTAGTTTTCAATTGGTGTTATTGACCTTTCTGGCTTATTCTATTCAGTAGAAAATTGCAGCCACCATTTTTTATTTTGAACAGTGGAAAGTGTATTTATTAAGCAGCACGAGAGAGAGAGAGAGAGAGAGAGAGAGAGAGAGAGAGAGAGAGAGAGAGAGAGAGAGAGAGAGAGAGATGACTCCTCATTCCATGTGCTAGAGGCGGACAGAATTACCTTTTACTTCTGATTCGTTTGGCTAATTATGAATATCTACAGCAAAACATACAATCCCTCCCTCCCTCAATGTATACATAGTAGGAGTTGCATCCGCCAAAGGATGACCATTCTTTTGCTTGGTGAACGTCGCATCCCTCTTCTAACTAATAAAACAGATGCAGAAACGAATGTAATACATATGCTGTATATAGAAGTGCGGAAATTAATCTTGGGCCCAGATCAAGTTCTCTAGTGGGAATTCACCCCTCCCCTTAGTACTCTTTCAGATGAGTAGAACTTTCTCATTCAGATTGAACACCTTATGTCAAACTACCACGTCTTCTGTCGTGAAGGTGCCAACGCTCTGCTCACATGTTATCCCCACTGTCTATTGTGGAACATGTTTCCTCTCTTTCTTCATGATGCTTCTGGCAGCTTCGAACTTTACAGTCCACCAATGCCACAGACTGTAGTATAAAATGCTTGTCCTATATTGACTTTACTATGCTATTCCATTGTTTTTTCTCCTAGTTATTCATTCTTAGACCCTGGGGAGAGGATATTGCAACTAAATGAATTAACCAGGGGACACTAAAGTATGGCAGATTGCTCGTTGTTAGTAATGTTTGTGGTGTTTCCACAGGTGGTGGAAAAGCTTCTTATTGCGGCAGTGGCAGATGCAGATGTCACTGTTCGGCATTCAATATTTTCCTCTTTGCATGGAAATGTAGGATTTGATGATTTTCTAGCACAAGCTGATAGTTTGAGTGCTATTTTTGCTGCTCTAAATGATGAGGTATGGTCTCACAGTTCAAAGTATTGTTGTGTTAAATGATGAGGCTGATAAGCTAAATATTATGGGTTGTGTGTTGCGAATTCGCGTTAGCAAGTTTTAAGGAAGTCCTAGCTCATTGCTTTTTAATTCATATTGATTCCATTTGTTTTGTTTTCTTCATTTAAGGGTCAATAATAGCTTGGTATGAGCTGTATCAGTTGTCCCTGGATCTCGTCATTGAAATTTTGCTATTTGGTTTTTGTGGTCTTAGGGGATTGGTTTTAATTCAAGTCTGAATTCTATAGATCTTAAAGTATCAACAGGTAGGTTGGATATTTTTTGTTCAAGAATATCAAAAGGAGGATACAAGATTTTCAGATCATGGTGAGATGGCGTTGGCTTGTATGGTTTTCCGAGAGGGTTTCTAGGAATTGGGAGTCTTAAGAAGCACGGATATGGGTATGAAACAACGTGGAAATACGGCTCTGATAGTTCTTAAAAAATTAGGACACAGAGACGTGTGGGATACGTTTAATGTGAGAAACATATATTAAGGTGTAGTATTATTTCTGTGGCATTAAGGATAACCTACAAGTAAAGTTAATAATGCGCAGTTTAAAAAAAAAAAAGCAGTATTAAGTAAGCAAGAACTAAGCATCAAAGGCTACTTTTGCCTTACCCTAGGCTTTTAAATTTGCATTTTGGCACCTGGAAGTCTTAACTCCAAAGGTGAGGGCAATTCTTAGGTTGGGAATAATGGAGATGTTTGGCAAAAAAAGCTTCCATGCTGTAGCAAAGAGGCAAAGTTCTTTGCTGGAGGTGGACGTGGGGGTAAGAGGAAGGGTGTGCATGATGGCATTTATTTTGCCGCTTCGGTAAGTACCTTCATTCTAGTCCAAATGAAGGCTCAAAACTCATTTTTTGGTTTTATGGCTGGACTCATCTTTGGGTTACTCTCATCACATGTGAGAACACTTGGACACTGCATGGATCTGGAAATTTCAGTTATGTTTCTCTAAGGCATTTAGGCAGCTACACTTGAAACTGAATTTATCCAAGGTATCGATACAGCTTTCTTTTCATAGAAATCAAGAGGAGAAATTGGCATTGTATGCACTCTGCCGGATGTTAAAAACATTAACTTGTCTAGTGAAATAGTATGTAGACTGGTCGCTAAAATACGATTGCTAAGTTTGATAGTCCAAATTAGTTGCTTGTGGAGAAACAGAAGAGAAATTTGACTTGACATAAAAGGAAAGTAAAAGGGAAGTGAGCTGCCCTGCCACGTTAGTCCTCTCCATGTCCTTCTCCAACTTTCTTTTTGAAGATTTGTTTTGTGGCAGTACAATCCTAGTGTTGGCTGTTGTTTGCCGTAAATGGATGTGCTCCTGTAACAACTTGATTTTCAACCCTGTCAGCCGAGGTTTTATTGCATGTAGCAATGGCTCTACAAGAGATTATTAAACCATGATTGTTTTGTGCTTTGTTCTTATAGGATTTTGAAGTACGGGAATATGCAATTTCCGTTGCGGGAAGACTATCTGAAAAGAATCCAGCATATGTTCTTCCAGCACTTCGTCGCCATCTTATTCAGTTGTTGACATATCTAGAACAGAGGTAGACTATTCTAGTTGCTGGTATTCGTTTACAGGTTTTATTCACTAATCAGCAGAGAACATGTCAGCGGGAATCATTTTCTTCCGCGACATCTGTGGCTTCTGATGTATGCCATCTGGATTTGTTAGCAGTGCAGATAGCAAATGCAGAGAAGAAAGTGCTAAGTTACTAGGTTGCTTAATCCGCCACTGTGAACGGTTAATACTCCCATATATTGCTCCAATACACAAGGTTCATGATTTTTCTTTACAGTTTTTGTTTAGTTTAATATTTTACTCCCTTGCTCATTGAGTTCATACTTAATCTTAGGCACTTGTGGCAAAACTCTACGAGGGAACTGGGCCGAATGCTAATAGTGGCATTATAAGTGGAGTTCTTGTGACTGTTGGTGACCTTGCAAGAGTGGTGGGTAGAATTTCTTCATAATCAACTGTTTTTTTGTCTCCATTTGTATGGAGTTGTTCGGATGTGTTCAATGTATATATTGAATAACGTGTCTTGATAAGAGACCTAGTAACTAGCCTAACGTCTATCACCTTAGTCCTTAGATATGCTGGGATTAAATAAGTTTTTTTTATTTTTTATTTTTTTATATGTTTCTAAATGCATTAAACAAGTTTTAAGCTCAGACTGCATCCTGAAAGTGAAATCAAATCTACTTTGCTTTTGCATTATAAAAGAAGTATATTTTGATGCTAGGATGATTGTTTGTCATGGTATGGATTGTTTTTTACATTACACGGCATGCTGCTAACTCTTTTGCTTCTTCTTTTGCAAAACCTTTTCCAACTGGTTCAGGGTGGTTTTGCGATGAGAAGATATATTCCTGAACTTATGCCGTTGATTGTTGATGCTTTATTGGATGGAGCTGCTGCTGCAAAACGTGAGGTGGCTGTTGTCACTCTTGGTCAAGTTGTACAGAGTACAGGGTATGTGGTTTCATTCATCCGTTCACTTTTCCTCGACTATTTATGGTATGGTTTTAGTTCAGTTTGTCTTAAAGTCAGCTCTGGATATTGATGGCGACTCTTAACTATGTTCTTTAATTAATCTTACAAATTCAGCATGTTTTTTCCTCCTGATATTGTAGGAAGGTAGTTTCCGGTAGACTTCCTGTGTTACATTTGAATTCTACGTGGTTTTAGCATGTTAATGGTCCCTTTTTAATCCTGTATTATTTTTGAAAGTTCTCTTTTTGTGTGGGTGCGTGCGCGTGTAAGCTGGTGAACTGTTTTTTTTTTTTTCTGCGATTACAAGGGCGCCAAAGGAACTGTGAAGGCTGATAGCTGAAATCTATGAGCTACCACAAGAAGGAATGGTGATTTTATGTTGAAATCAATGTTACTTTTGCATTGGTGGATCTAATGGATGTTAAGTGTATATAATCACGAACCGCATCTTGTTATGTAGCTCACAATAGTACAATACCTTAACAGTTACTATTGCAAAGTCCTGTTATGTTTATTCAGACTATGCTATGGATGATTGGAATGAAGTTGCTAGCATGATGCCTTCTGGGAAGATTTTAGATAGCAGGTTGGCATGGGACTATCAAAGGTGGACGGCCTGAGCACAGGTGGTCTTACTGAGTAATTGATGGTCAAACCTACTGGAGGAGAGAAACTGTACTATCGACTACTACTGCTTTTATGCATAGGGGCTTAGGCCATGTAGGTCAACTCGTCCATGCACAACGTGTAATGCTCAAGGACGAGTGGTTTATCTCCTTGTGGTCTGAGAGTTTAGAGGTTTTTCAACTGTTAACTTCACCACTGTTTATGTTGGTGCAATTGCACCTAGATATTTATGTTACACCTCAGAGGCTATATCAGGGAGCTACAGTGGGTAGCTATATCTAGAGTATGAACTATGAAGTATCATGCCTTTGTTGATGTTCCTTTTGTCTTCATGTTGAGGCCCCTCTTTTTGAAGAGTCGGGAGCAATTGAGGATGAGGATAGAGGTGCCTTGATGAACCCTTAACTTCAACGCCTGAGTAGGCAAGTTCTCTGGTGAATTGGAATTACAAATTATAAACTTTCAAAAGGAAGATTTGGCTTAGTGAGCTTATGACTTTGGTGCCATCATCTAAATACAACAATAACAGAACCCATCTAGTCCCCAGTCATTGGGGGTATGGGCAGGGGATGATTGGAGATAGACCTAACTTTTGGCAATATGCACAAAGTGGCTGCTCTCAGAATCCCACTGAAATAGTGGCCCCCCTAAACCTCCAAGAACCGAGGAGCTACAGGGACATTTTGTTGCAGAACCATGCCCCCAAATCAAAGCCGAAAGGCATCAGGGAGGGCAGGCCTAGAGATCCAAATGGTTGGAAGGAAGCTTGTGGAATACATAAAAAGTATGTGTAACTTCACCTATTTTTATCATCAGCAAATTGTCAACTTCCTTCAACACATGCTCAAGTGCAATGTCAAGTTGCTTGAGTAATGATGCTGAGAGAGAAGCTTATTTAGCTATCATTGATTATTTTCGGACATGTTACCGTTTTGAACTCTTAAGCACTTTCTCGATTAAAGCAGAAGATAAACAATTTGATAACTTGGCAACATCACCATGTCTGCATGGAATAAGTTGGTGATCTGTTAGTTCGAACTTCGAAGTATTGACTAATGGCAGCTTGTGGTTTAGTAGCACATTCTTCCAATCTAGTTGATGCGGTTTGTGACCTGTGTAAAGCATATGAGATTCCAATTAGTAATTCATTGGTGTGACCATATGACAAGGTTATTGAAATAGCATATGCTTTTTCCGATTTGTGATGCTAAACTATTTAACTATTTGTAGTACTCTTTGTAATCAAGAGAAGCAAGAGGTAGATATATATTGTAATGCCCACATGAGCATGTAGAAATGCAGCTTGGGCCCTATAGCATCTATCTTGGCTCGAGTTATAATTGCTCTTAAGTCCTATGTTTTAAATCTCTTAACACCAAAGGCCGCCTCTCCGTAAATGGCAAACCAGGAAGGTGAAGTCCCTTGCATGACATATGTTGCAGTCTCGAGTAATACCTTTTTTTCGAATCTTGCTCCAGAAACCAATGTAATTGGTTAATCATCACCCAAAATCACCATGTTTTGCTTCAAAGAAATAAAATCCATCATAACAGTTGAGTAGCGATCTAATGAGGGATCCCTCATTTTGCTAAAATGCGGACCTACCATTTCCCGTTCGAATTTTGATGATCTGAACCGTTCAATGTGTTTAAAACGTGTTTTTAAGGGTCGCCGGAGGAATCACTAAAAAAAATGACCGAGAAGGGCTTCATCCGAGCAATTTTTCATAAAACTTTATCTACGGTCTATGTGAAAACCGGCTCGGATGAAGCCCTTCTCGGTAATTTTTTTTGGTGATTTCTCGCGGGGACCCTTAAAAACACATTTTAAACACATTGAACGGTTCGGATCATCAAAATTCAATCGGGAAATGGTAGGTCCGCATTTTAGCAAAATGAGGGATCCCTCATTAGATCGCTACTCCATAACAGTTAAGCATATATTTAAGGAATTGACATTTATAGAACTGCATTACTGGCCGAGAGGGATGGAGGAATTACACACTTTTTAGCTCCACTCTTGAAAGATATTATCTTTAGCTATTTTTCCTAATTGGGTTGGGAGCCCTTCTTTTTATTTCGTAGCTGGCAATTCGCCATACCAAGCACCAGTTTCACCTAGTATACATCTTTTTAAGTGTAGGAAAAATGTAGGCATGTTCTTGTAATATATCTAGTCTAATACTTCTAGCAAATTTGTTTGAAGTAAAGGAAATTGGTATTTGGAATTCCAACTTATTCAAATGGTAACTATGGTTGATGTAGGGATGCTTTCAATTCTCTGTTCATGTTTTACCTCTTATATGCATGTCTTAAAAAGCTTTTGGCTCAACTATTTTGACAGGTACGTCATTACTCCATACAATGAGTACCCACCGCTGCTTGGCTTACTCTTGAAATTGCTGAATGGTGAATTAGTGTGGTCTACCAGACGAGAAGTTTTAAAGGTAGTTATGCTTCAACGAGACTTTAGTTGTCATTATGATATTCTTTACTATGTTGATATTATGTTGGGTGCCCTAGGTTCTTGGCATTATGGGTGCCTTGGATCCTCATGCGCATAAGCGCAACCAATTGCTGCCGGGGTCACATGGTGAAGTTACCCGCGTGACCGGTGATACTGGTCAACACAACCGGTCTATGGATGAATTGCCAATGGAGCCATCTTTTGCAACATCGGAAGATTATTACTCGACGGTAAAACATAAATAAACCTTAAAACGTGACTATGTTTCTCGTTCTTGCTAAATCTAATACATGTTTTACTTCAGGTTGCCATCAATTCCCTCATGCGGATTCTTAGAGATCCTTCGCTATCTAGTTACCACCAAAAAGTGGTTGGATCCCTCATGTTCATATTCAAGGTATCTTTAGTGATAAGCATTATTAGTTTGTTTCTTACTCGTTAGACGTTCCCTTCTCTTTCCTTTGACATTTTTCGAATTCTAATTTTAGTCTTATTGATTTGTTTTTGCGAGATCAGTCAATGGGTCTTGGTTGTGTCCCATACTTGCCGAAGGTAAGTACGTTGATGTAGCTGTTAATTTAGATTCCTGCAATGTGGCAATTGTTTCAACGGGACGAGATATTATGTTAAACTGGTGCATCTCTTTTCAACACTATTGAAATTCATGGTTTTTACTGCATTTTTATCAACCTCGTATTACCTGCTTTGTTCCTCTGGGATACTGTGGCATTTGTAGTTGTCGGGGACGATTAGAGTATCTTATCTCGAGAATCGGAGTATCTTACCTCCATCCTAACTAATGAAAGTCTGAATATTTCATTAAAGTTATTACACGCTATAGATGGACTTATGCCTCCATCTCGATGTGTTTTACTGGATGAACTTTTGCTTGTAGATTTATAATGAGTTGTGGTCTGTCAGTTAACATATTGATACATAGCCCCCAAATTATTTGTGGACGTATACTATTGGCACATCAAAAAATGCGACATGAATTTACTCTTCCCCAGTGTATCAAAAAAGTACTTTGCCACTTGATTGTTATAGATTCGTTGAAGTGGCTCTACATTCTGGGTTCTAACACCCTCATTTATTGGCAGGTCTTGCCCGATCTTTTTTACACCCTTCGTACGTGTGAAGATGGTCTGAAGGAATTTATAACACGGAAGCTTGGAACACTGGTATCTATTGTGCGGCAGGTAAATTCTTGCTGGATGAACTTGCGTGTTCTTTTTCATGTTGTTTGATGTTTATGACCATTTGGGGAGTTTTATTGGATCTTCATCTTGGGGGACAATTGCAGCATATTAGGAAATATCTGCCAGAGTTGCTTCTTCTGATATCAGAATTATGGTCATCCTTCACGTTGCCAGCTGCTAACCGTCCTGTGCATGGATATCCTGTAAGTAGCTTCTTTTTGGGTAAAATACCTGCGTCTTATTTTTCGTGTGTGATCGGTTTGTCATGTTTCTGGACTTTATTTTTAGGTTTTGCATCTAGTAGAACAACTGTGCTTGGCCCTCAATGACGAATTCAGAACAAAACTTCCAGATATTCTTCCATGCTGTATTCAAGTCCTCAGTGATGCTGAACGCTGTAATGACTACACTTACGTCCTCGATATTCTCCACACTCTGGAAGTGTTCGGTGGTCAGTGTCTGTTTCTATTGTTGCTATGAGGAATCCGTTATCTGATTACCCCCATGGAAACCGCTAAAATGAGTTGATAATTTAGGCACATTGGATGAACATATGCATCTGCTACTTCCGGCACTCATACGATTGTTTAGAGTGGATGCTTCAGTGGAGATAAGACGTGCTTCGATTAAAACTTTAACAAGATTGATACCTCGTGTGCAGGTAGACAAATGATCTTTCCTCACTTGTAAGCCAGTAAAAATGTTGCTGTAAAATGCTTCAACCTTGCATTTTACATTTTTCCTTACGCCTTTGTTTTTTAATATCAGGTGACGGGTCACATATCAGCCCTTGTGCATCACTTGAAGCTAGTCTTGGATGGGTCTGTTTTCTTTTTCCTTAGTTGCCAACATCAACAGGAAAATTGGCCTTGATATATTCTTGTTCCAGTTTGCAAGATGCATTGATATCTTCATATCTCGACTTGATATGTACTTTATAACTGGCAGTGAATCTTTTTTCTATATCCCTGATTGTATTTTCGTCTGATTATCACTGGAAAATCGATTAATAGGTTGCTTATAGTGGAAAAGGTAGAAAGGAAGTGGGACAATAGGTTTGTCCAACGTTGAACTAATCTCTGTCGTCTTCATTATTTGAACGTCAGTATTTATAGCTACATCATTCACCCACTTCCTCAATTTATCTTTAAAATTTGTTCTTCAACTTGGGGTCTGTGGCTCTAACCAGTAAGTACACCTTTATAAGCCTTTTTAGAGGAATTTAAAGGAGGTAATTTGTGCACAAATTATAATAATTGAATGTAGCATCTTGCAATTTTAAAGGAGCACCTTGAGAACCTGTGATGAATCTAGCATGTAGTTTTCACAATTGGATTTGACTCTTTGGTTGAGCTCGGAAAGTGAGAAACAATTTTTTATTTTTTTTTAGACTAGTTTGTTCCTATGAAATGGGTGTTTTGTTATACATCCAGATTGGTGTTCACAAAATTTGAACATGTGAATGTTGGACTCCAGACATTACTAGATGGAACTCAAGTATCTAGCTACTTTACTTACAAGGAGTGTTCTCATAGTGAAAAAACAGTTTCCGTTTTGTATTTTGATAGTCCAGTTTCGGAGAAGGTTGTTATACTTTGTCTCAGGGGTTGCGGGCTTCGTTCACGAAGATCCCTTTTTACCCTTCTTTTTCATTTTTCTATGGAATATTTGAGGAGTCATTGGGTTAGGCAACATTAGCGACTCCAAGGCAGGAAGTGTGAGGAGGGTAAGTCTTAGGATCATGTGTGGTGTTTGGGGAGGGGGAAGAGGCTATATGTTGCATGTGTGGCTGTTTAGTGGTTTGCTGTTGACACAGAGGCTTTAGTCGGTTATTGTCTTTGAAGGGTATTGGGGCCCGAGGGACAATTGGTGTTGGATATGGTCTTTGTAGGGTGGTGCAGAATTGTGAGATAGATGAGTTATTGGACCTAATAAAGCGGCTAGACGCCATGCAGAGGATTGAGGTGAAGCCGCATAATATAAGGTGCTTTGGACTCTTTGCTTTGGAGCGTTTCATTCATGGTGAAGCCGCATAATATAAGCTGTTTTGCGGAGGACACAACTCCACCCTCGTAGGAATGTGATTTCAGGAGCAAATGGTCTACCTAAGGTTGCGTTTTTTTGTGTTGTGCGTCTTACGGTAAGATTCTTATCATTTTCAACCTAATGCAAAGTAGAATCATGGTTAAATATATTTTTTTTTGTGCATGCGGAATGCGGAGTCAACGCCACCTCTTTTCAATTGTTGTCAAATGGGTAGGGAATTTTGGACTTTGATTCTCTCTTGGTTTGTGGTGGTTTGGGATTTTTGAAGGGAGTTTAAGAAGTTTTTCATTGTTAGAGAGGTACTAAACCAGGGAAGGTAGAAGGAAATTTTGGGATATGATTTCATAATGCTTGTTGTGGCAGGAGAGGAATCGACATTATCTTAATGGTTTGGAATGTTTGTTGTATGAACCAATGTTTCCAAATGCGAATTTTGGGCTCACCTTGAGGCGAAGCCCAAAACACACACACACACACACACGCGCACACACACACACTCTCTCTCTCTCTCTCTTTCTCTCGCCCCCCTGGGCATTGTTTTCTGAGGGGAGAACCTCAAAGGGGTCCCTCCATCTTAGAAACGCTTTTCATGCCTTTTTCGACCAGATGACATAGGCGAACACAGTAGAAGACTATTGGTCTTGTTGTTTTTTTGGTAAGTGAAGAGTTGGTTCTTTATTAGTAGTTGGAGTGAAGGTGAAGGGTTTGCATGTATTTGCGAGATGACTTTAAGTGATTTTAAATTTTGTATCTATTTATACACTACGTTTATGCCTCTTAACAATTTTTTTTTGGTGAATTCTATTTTCTTGTTTAAAAAAAAGGCACACCCAGTGCACAAAGCTCCCAGATATGTGGGTCTGGGGAGGGTTGATGTAAGCAGCCTTACCCCTACAAGCAAAGAGGCTGTTTCTGATAATCGAACCCCTGGGGCTGTTTCTCATTAATTTTATTTTTGTAAATAAATCATCAAAACTCGAAAGGCTTATGCCCGCTTCATGAGAGGTCAACTGCCTCGCCTTGCGCTTTTGCCTCTGAAAACTTTGGTATTGACTAATGAGCCTTTTTTTTTTTCAGTACCTTGCCTCATTGGGGGTTGAGGGAAAGTAATCCTTCCCTTGATTTATTTCTTGATGTGATAACACATGGCTGTGTATGCCTTATGATGTTGGGATTTTCCTGTATATGGGTGGCATTTCTTCGATGTCTTGTCCCGAATTAATGTTTATACATATCAAGGGGAGGGTGATTTGTACTATTGTGTCAAGAACCAGTTTCTTATTGTTTGTTTTTTTTTTTTTTTAAAAACCAAAAATAATCATTCGAGTTATCTAGTTGGTCAATTTGTTATCTGATCTAGCTGTCTATGATCTCACTTCAATTTGGTGGGAAGAGAGTTTAAATCCCTTACCTAATAGTTACACCTTTATGTTGATATTCTGTTATTTTGAAGGATGGACTTGCTATTGCTTAGGTTTTAATGATGGTTGTAAACTTGGGGATCTC
Source organism: Gaultheria prostrata (assembly GCA_036023075.1). Lineage (NCBI taxonomy): Eukaryota > Viridiplantae > Streptophyta > Magnoliopsida > Ericales > Ericaceae > Gaultheria > Gaultheria prostrata. Next base: position 28,522 of record JAXBDA010001813.1, on the reverse strand, counting down.
AATACAATTTCAGACACAATAAATATGCAATAGCATCACTAGTATGGCTAGTTGGTACGTAAATTGTAAATTGCCTACACATATGGACTGGTGGTTAACTGTTCAAGTTTGATTTGCAGGAAAAATGATGAACTCCGTAAGGATGCTGTTGATGCACTTTGTTGTCTTGCTTATGCCGTCGGGGAAGACTTTGCCATTTTCATTCCGTCAATTCGCAAACTGCTTTTGAAATATCGCTTGCGGGTCCTTTTTCTGTCTCTATAATTTAATTTTATTACGAATTTATGATCATTTTTCCATTAGAAGAGTTTGAGAGTAGATGTAACTTTGTTTTTCAGCACAAGGAATTTGAAGAAATTGAAGGGCGTTTACAGAGACATGAGCCTCTTATTCTGGGGAGTTCCGCTTCTCAAAGACTAAATCAACACCTTACTATTGCAGTAAATAGTGATCCTTTAAATGATAGCGAAAATGATCCCTATGATGATGGAATTGATGTGCATAGACAACCTAGAAGCCATCAGGTAATTTAATTTTCCTGATTTGGCATCAGTTTGTGTTGTTTCATCTCTTGTAACCATAGCTAAGTGGACTTGCATTGTATCTCTTCAATATTCCCTTGGTTCTTACTATGGTGCCTAAGTCATTTATTGTACTTCTCATCTTGATTTTGGTAATTTAAGCCTATGGTCTGTTAGATAGCTTGATATACCTTGTTGTGCCCATTTCCTAACAGCTTAAGCTTTTGGGAGTGTTGGTAACTTATCATGGTATCATAGCTCATAGCTCATAGCACATCTCAAGGCATACCAACATGGAAATGTGAATCTTTAGATTTTGGTCTTTCTTCAAACCTACGTATTGAACAAGTTTTAGAGGATCTTTAAACTTCGTAATATTTCATACAGGTGAATGATGGTAGACTACGCACTGCTGGAGAGGCTTCTCAGCGTAGTACAAAAGAAGATTGGGCAGAATGGATGAGGCATTTTAGCATTGAACTTCTAAGGGAATCACCTTCTCCGGCTTTACGAACCTGCGCTAGGCTTGCACAGTTGCAGGTATGATCTACTTTTTTGCTGTACCTTTATTTCTCTAGAATGAGATGGATTCTGATGTAAGTGGTGTCAGCCTTTTGTTGGGCGAGAGTTGTTTGCAGCTGGTTTTGTTAGCTGCTGGTCACAATTGAATGAGGCTAGTCAAAGACAACTGGTTCGGAGTTTAGAGATGGCATTTTCTTCTCCAAATATTCCTCCGGAAATTCTTGCAACACTTCTGAATTTGGTATTGTTTTTCAATTTCCCAAGTGTGTTCCCTTTTGTTAGCTGCTGGCACTGTATGGGTTTTGTTTTCAGTCCTTGTGTGGCATGTCTTATATAAATCATGTAGTTTCATTATGGCCAAATCAGGGGGCTACTAATGGATTTTACTATTGATAGGCTTCACGTGTTCTGCAAGTAGCTTTTTTCACACCAGCCACTGTAATAATCTTATCATAAGGAGTAGTACAAGATTCACTATGTTGTTAACCATGATGAATGACTAAATGAAACAAAAGGTTGAGATGGAGGTAACATTTCGAAGGCTCCATCAGGTACTTGCAAACGATAACTAATAAAAGATTTTTCTTGATAGAGTGAGGACTGAGGACATCTATTTGAGCCAAATGACAAATATCCTCGTTTATGTTCTTTACTCCTCTCACACCTGTTGGTTTTAATGCGATAGTCCTATGGATGTCGGTTTTAATGTGATAGTCCTATGGAGATAGAGGTATAAGTGTTGCGGTTTGTTTCAACTTGGTTTCTGTTGTGAAGTTTGTTGGATTCTGATTCTAGGAGATCTTGCACATTGATTTTCGATAACTCTGTTAGTCTCATGTACCGAACTCATAGTCTATCTTGCTGAAGGATCTACAGCGTGATTGTTTATATTAGTTAAACTGCATTAAGATGATGAGGCTGTTCTTATTTTTATTGGTGGAACCACTTTTGTGTTTGAGTTGACATTGATTTTCCCAGGCGGAGTTCATGGAACATGATGAAAAACCTCTTCCTATAGATATTCGCCTACTTGGGGCTCTTGCTGAAAAGGTATGCTGCATGTGACACCCGAGGAGCTATCTCGCCTAATGTTGCATAATATGTCTTTTACTCATCGCCTCTTTATTTTAGTGTCGAGCATTCGCGAAGGCTTTGCATTATAAAGAGATGGAATTCGAAGGTGCACGTTCTAACCGGATGGATGCTAACCCCGTTGCTGTAGTAGAAGCACTGATACATATAAACAATCAGTTACACCAGCACGAGGTGTTTAGTTGTCTCTGTCAATAGAATGATTTTCACTGAGTTTCTTATATGATATCTTCGCATTATTTCTCTTATTCTGTTGCTTTATTTTAGGATATCTTAGGTCATTGATGTATGTTTGTTTGTTTTGTTTTTTAGGCTGCAGTTGGAATATTGACCTATGCCCAGCAGCATTTGAACGTTCAACTGAAGGAATCATGGTAACATTCAACTACTGCAGTTATGAATTTTTGCTACTGCCATGTTATTCATCTAAAAGATCATTATCATTTATGATGTTTCCTCATTCCTGGATTGCTTGTCATGCAACATCTTGGTTGGCGATGTTTTCAATTAGAATACTCACATCTGTTTTTGCACTGTTCAAGGTATGAGAAACTTCAGCGGTGGGATAATGCGCTTGTGGCATACACTGCCAAAGCCTCACAAGTATCAAATCCACATCTTGTTTTGGATGCTACGTTAGGTCTGTAGTCTGTATTTAATCATGCAATTTAGCATTTTGTTGTTTGTTATTAACATTATTGTTTTGTGCAAGTACATCTCATGTCTTGTGGATTTTCAGACACCAAATCTGCATATGGGAAAATATTTTCAGAGATTCCCCATGTGAAAAAGTATTTTCAAACGTCATATGTCTATATGAAAAACATGCAATTATGCCGAAAATCTGTGCACTAAAGCTTGAATGCTTAAAGATATTAATGCCAAATGAGCAGACAGATTTTTACCGTTGCAACGTTGATATGGTCATAATCTCATTTTCAAAGCTTGAATAGTTGAGATAATCAAGTATATGTTTGTTTAGTCGCCAAGTTATACTGGATGCGCTATGTGTGCTGCTTTTTGATGACTGCTGCTTGATAAAACTTAACTAGGCTATTATTATTGTGGTATCCGGAAGGCCATCGCCACGCGGCACGGCACTTCCCAGTAGCCCATGACCCAATGGCGTAGAGCAAAAGAGTCCTCCGGGCCCATGTCCTTCCCCTCTGCATCACTCTAAACAAGTAAATTCTTTTGGCTCCATGTCCGGCCGTGTCTGGGACCCATCAATGGAGTTTCCATGGATACAATTAGTTACAAAGATCTCCATGGTGTCTCCTATCTATTTACAACACACTCAAATAAGGCTCAATTGAGCCTAGTGGCTCAAAATTTCATAGGCCGGGAGCATGACCTAGATACCTTGCTCAGGACCAAAGGAAGCAAGTGGTTTGAAGGCTAGCGCAATGGGTTGGGGGGTGCGTTGGCCAACATTGACCTATGTTACCAGAAACACAAATACCCTAACAAGTTACGGGTTTTTTTCTCTCTAAGATTTTTGTGTTTTTCAGGACGGATGCGATGCCTTGCTGCATTAGCTCGTTGGGAAGAGCTTAGCAACCTGTGCAAGGAATACTGGACCCCTGCCGAGCCAGCAGCTCGACTGGAAATGGCTCCACTGGTTTGTTTAGACATTGAGTGGCTGTCAAAACACATTCTTTCTGCTGTTACTAAAGTATCTGGTGTGGATGTCCCAGGCTGCAGATGCTGCGTGGAACATGGGAGAGTGGGATCAGATGGCAGAATATGTTTCTCGACTGGATGATGGGGATGAAACCAAACTTAAGGTTTTGGGGAACACTGCTGCTACTGGAGATGGAAGTAGTAATGGCACATTCTTCAGGGCTGTCCTACTGGTTCGTAAGGGGAAGGTATGCTGCTTTGTCTTTGTTTTGTCTACTACGGCAAATTAAGTTTCTCTATGATTTGTCAAAGTTCACTATGTCTCCAGTATGATGAAGCAAGGGAATTTGTTGAGAGAGCAAGGAAATGTTTAGCAACTGAGCTTGCTGCTTTGGTTAGTTTCTGATCCCTTCTCAAATGCTTTCAGTTCCATCTTGCGTTCGGTATTGTAGTCTTCGACAAATTAATTTCTGGTCATTGACCATATTATATTGCGTTGATAAGTTAGGAGTGCCAATGTATGCATTAGATGGTTGGTGGGTCGTGTAAATTTCTTTGATGCTGGTGTAGCAAGACAACAGAGTTTTTGATTTTATCTTTTAGCAGCCAGATCAATGTGGGCATTAGTTTTTGGTTGCTGTTTTCGTTAAAAGACAATAGATATGTTTCGACCATTTTTTTTCATATTGTATTGCCCTTCATCTGTAAGCATTCTTGTATATTTTTCCAATAACGATTTAACTGGTGACACCACTGATGTTGATGGGTGCACTGATGCATCTTTTCATTAATTTCGGAGGTAGTGTCATTGCTCACATTTGATGATAGTATCATGACCATGTTTGATTGGTCGTGGAGTTCACTTAGTCACAAAAAGTCGCCTGTTTTGATAATAACAGTTGCTTTATTTTCTCCTCAATTTTTATCATAAGTCGAATAATCATTCTTTGTATTGTGCATAATATGGTTAGATTGCTGGTATTTGTTTACATATGGTGATGACGTGATCGTCCAGGACCAATACGGTTACATGTTGCTGCCTTGCTGGTACCAGTTTTCCACACCTATAGTCGAAAGCAATTCATTTCATTCTGTAAACTATCTCAAATATTTATCTGAAGAGTTCTTTATATAGGCTCTTCCTAATGATAACTACAAATGGAGAGAAGATAATCTAACAACAGTATATATTGATAAATCCTAAAACAAGTTAAATGACAACTAAAGCTGCTAGATAATAACCTAGGTAGATAATTATTTCGTGAATAAATATTCTCCAGGATCAAATTCAAATAACCTCTCTTGTTCCCTATCAAGGTAGTACTGCATCTACGTCACACCCAGTCTCTCCATCTTTGTGACTAATTGAACCTACAGAACCAACATGTTTTACATTTTGGCATCTTATGATTTTCAAACCTTCACTTCGACTTTATGAGACTATTTGTACTTCAATTATTAGTAAACTTGCACTAGTTAACTATATTCTGTTTCACTCCAACTTACTTCAAACCCCTTTCAGAAGCAAGCTAATCACATATGGAAAATGAAAAAGAGAAAACAAAGTACTATTTGTTGGAGTAGACCCCCAAGAAACAGATACCCTGCTCATAAATGTCTTTTCACAGGGCAGAAGTAATAAGTACATGATTTCCTGCAGAAAATGCTTGTTGAAGCATCCCTGTTCAAGCTCCTGTGGAATAGTTTATGTTTTTGTTTGAACATCTGCCTATTGAAGTTAACAAATGTCATTTAGTTTCTCCAAAAGACTTGGTATGTTTTAAAATAAGCTAGACAGCATGATGTGTCAGTATTAAATTTTGTTGCTGTTTAGGTCTTAGAGAGCTACGAGCGTGCATACAGCAATATGGTTCGTGTTCAGCAGCTGTCAGAGTTAGAGGAGGTTTGCTCTGTTTTATTTCCTAAATCCACTTTACTGCATGAACTGAAGTTCTTATGAGCTAGAAAAATTGGATTTCAACAGGTCATTGATTACTGTACTCTTCCTTTGGGGAACCCTAATGCTGAAGGGCGTCGTGCACTTATTCGCAATATGTGGAATGAGCGCATAAAAGGCACTAAACGAAATGTTGAGGTAAATTTGCTTTCAGGGCTTCTTTGACATGGTTTTTACGGCTCCCTCCCACCATGCATGTTGTCACATCCAATAAAAATTTAACACAAGGGGAGGAGTCACACATTTGCACATAGATGTGGCCATAACTCTATCTCTGAATCACATCGAGTCATCCTACGAGGCTTATTGAACCCATTCTTGTTGGAATTTGGCTTCAGAAGGTTAGACAGAATAAAAATCTGCTATTCTTCCGGACAGCAACAACAACAACAATAACAAAACCTATCTAGTCTCCAATCATTGGGGCTATGGGCGGGGGATGGTTGAGGACATACCTAACCTTTGGCAATATGCACAAAATGGCTGCGCTCAGAATACCATTGAAAAATAGTGGCCCCCTAAACCTCCAAGAACTGAGGAGCTACAGGGACGTTTTGTTGCAGAACCATGCCCCCAAATCAAAGCCAAAAGGCATCAAGGAGGGCAGGCCTAGAGACCCAAATCAATTTCCGTATTCATTACCATGCTTCCTTTATTCATGGTCCAGAGCATCTCAGTAATGAGAACGATTGCTATTCTTTCGGACAGAAAGAAAGTAAATAATTACTTCCTCTCGGGGATAGAAAAAATTGTTGTCTGACACTACAAAAGATGCGGAGATCTACTGATATTTGTTCTAGGGTGTATAAGTGGCAGTCATTAACCATTTGCAGTTGACAAGTTAAAGACAGTGATAAATACTTGTTGAGCTGGCATATGCAATGCTTGTGAAGTTGTTTTTTTTACATTGTTTCTTAGCTGTTGACTGGTAATGAGTCATATGGGCTAAGAAGCGCATACTTAAGAATTGTGTGCAATAGAATGTAAGTTTGAGCTGATGAGGTAGGAAAACAATGTACATTCATTTGACTGTGGACTTGAAGGATTAGAAGATGGAAGGCCGATGAGTTAGGCTATAAAGTGAATGCTTTTCTACTCAACAATGGATGTTGAGAAGAATGATGTCGTTCGACTGGGGATTCTGTGGGTTGGAAAGCAGCTTGCCACTATCGGGGAAAGTGATCTACCACTCATTATTCAAGATTGCCCCCACAGTTGGTTAACTAAACCACAATATAGCCACCCCTTTGAGGGGAAAAAACAAGCACGAGTTAGCATATGTTGAGTGGATATTTGAATTTGTAGGTTGCTGCTTTTGTTATGCAAGGAAGGAGGAGGAGTCTGGTCAATCAATTCCTGAACCATTAACATAGCAACTAATGCCCCAAAGGGTTCAAAAACCATGTTTACACATGCCTACAAATAATGCCACTAAGTTGACTTAAAGATAGTTTAGAAAAATATGCTTTTGCAAATGCACATTTGTGTCCCTTTCAAATGGCATGCTTGTGAACGCCATGGTTTCTATATTGTTTTGTTCCCAAAATTGTTGCAACTATTTGGCTCGTTTTTTTGCTGATATACTGCTGTTTTCAAGGTTGTTTTTATCTGCACCCTATGCTTCTGTAGAGGGTTCTTTTGCATATACCCTCTCAAATTGCTTGACCAATTGGTTTTACAGGTTTGGCAAGCACTTTTGGGTGTTAGGGCATTAGTATTGCCTCCTACAGAGGATGTTGAGACTTGGCTTAAGTTTGCCTCTCTGTGTCGCAAAAGTGGCAGAATTAGTCAGGCTAGATCTACTTTAGTTAAACTCTTACAGGTCAGTGGTGCTTTTCTATGGGCTCACATTGGTGTGCAATTTGCTTTTGTACTTTGTATGATGATGTAGTCACTTCACTCTTTATGATTTGCTTTTGTACTTTGTATGATGATTTAGTCACTTCACTCTTTATGATTCAGTTTGACCCAGAAACAAGCCCTGAAATTATACAATACCATGGACCTCCTCAAGTGATGCTGGCATACTTAAAATACCAATGGTCTCTTGGAGAGGACCATAAACGTAGGGAAGCCTTCGCTAGACTGCAGGTATGGATTGAATTTTTCATTTCGGTTTCTCGCCATGCAGTTGACACACTATCTGATGCATTTTCTGTTTCTCGTTTCCAACATCCTTGCTTTGTGGTCACTGTCTTTCTTTAGGATCTAGCCATTGAGCTCTCAGCGTCAACAAATGTCCAACCAGCTACACCGAATAGTTTGATGGGTGTTTCAAATATTTCACTTCTTGCCCGTGTAAATCTTAAACTTGGAACATGGCAATGGGCACTTTCTCCTGGTTTGGATGATGATACTATAAAAGGTAATCATCGGGCTCATTAACCGTCATTTAATTAAATGAAAAACGTATTTTTAAACGTTATTCCGAAGATACGTTAAATCGTGCTTTTAAAAAATGTGTTTTCGTAACACGGTTTCTTTAGGAGTGATTCCGTAATTCTTGAGATAATTAGACTTAATAGGAAAATGTGGTTGAAAAAAATGCTTTTAGAAGTCGTTTTTGCTATCGACGCCTCTGTTCAGTAACCCTTGGCGCCGCAGACACAGTTCATGTTTCATCCCCCTCCTGCTACTACCTCTTTTTACCAACCACACCTCCTTACCCAACTGTCCATCAACAATCGAAACCAAAACCTTTCTTTATCATTGAACGAATCCACCTCAGCCACCGTTAATAAGGCATCTTAGAGGAAACCAAACCAAGCTCTAATTCTAAATTCATAGCAAGTAGCAACTACCCATCAATTTTTGCAATATGTTCGCTGCCATGGGTTAGAACTTGATAATCACCTAAGAGAAGAACTAGAGAGAGGATTTTGAATTCGGAAAAGGTAGAATTGGGTTTTAATGTTGAAAATTTGTTGGTGAAGGAGAGGGTATGAGGAGGCATTTGGGGTTTAAGTTTGTGGTGGGGAAATGGGGAAGTAAGTGGTGGTGTAGGGATTCGACGGAGAGAAGTATTGTTGCATTGAAGAGAGGCAGAGATGAAGCTGCAATCATCACGACCAGTTTGTAGACTCTTGTGAAAAGGCGTGATTCAAAAGCATGCTTATAGAAGCGTTTTATTCCTAATCACGCTTTTGTGTTAAAGTTAATTATCTTCAATTTTTTGCTTAAACGGAATCACTAACTACAAAAGCGTGTTTCGCAAACACTTCTTAAAAGCCTGATTTGGAACCATGTTAGCGTGGTTCGGGAATAAAGTTCAAAGACGCTTTTCATATTTAATAAATTTTTACAAAAAAAACATGTATCGGTTAATGATTCTCAATCGCCGTAATGGATTTTCTTTAGTGTTCCCTGTCTTCTCTTTAGTCCAAGTCTTCTCTTCATGTTTCACTGGTCTTTCTGACGGTCCATCTTCAATCTTCCCAGAAATCCTGAATGCATTTGGGAATGCGACTCACTATGCCTCAAAGTGGGCGAAAGCATGGCATACCTGGGCTCTGTTCAATACAGCAGTGATGTCTCAGTATACTGTAAGAGGTTTGTCCACCAAGGCAGCACAGTTTGTTGTTTCAGCCGTCACTGGGTACTTTCACTCCATAGCATGTGCAGCTACTGCTAAGGGAGTCGATGACAGTTTGCAGGTAACTCATTTCCGTTGATCTAGAAGCTTGATGCAATATAGAAGTCATCCAAGATTTGGACTTACTAGTTATGCACTTGTTACGTTATTCGTCAGAGCAATCCATTTTTCGTAATGTCAACCATTCATGTGAGAAAGCCATGTCATTTGCGCACACTTTTTCCCTTCATATGAAGCAACTGCCAACTTTTTGTGTCACTCGTTTTACCCGAAGGCCATGTTTGATATCTTGTGTAGGAGGGGGGATTGGATTACGCGTGGGGGCCCATTAATCTGGTGTTTGACTGCATTTTTTGAGAGCCGGAATAATACTCCGCTAAAATGGGAGGAATAGCATAAGGCATGGTGGGCGCTCGATGAGCCCTAATGCCCTAATCCATATATTATCGCATTAATCACTTCTCACTCAACCAAAACAAACATGGTTGTAACAAGGCCTAAACAATCCCTATCTCCAACCAAACAACAAACTTCACTATTAACCCCTCTTTGCTACCAATCCCAATCCCCTTACCTACAACATGCAGTAAATGAGGCCTAAGAGGCTCTTGAAATTGAGTATTTGCAAGATAAAAAGGTGTAACCTTCATGTAGCAATGGGAATCAATGCGATGTAACTATGGTATGCCATGATCTCATTGCTTTACATGCGTAGAAGCTACTTGAAAGAGGATTTTATCAACGTTGCTCTTCAATGCCATGTGTACTCACTTCTTAGTTTTCTGTCTTTCAGTGTGAATAATAGCTGCGATGGACACAACACTTCAGTCACCATCTATGTTATATAGACCATTCTAAATTTGTGAAATTAGTGAAGTACCTACGCTGGTCACTTTCACTTCTATAAATTTATGCGATGTTCATCCAATGTGTCTAGTTGGACAATGGGCATGCACACAACAAGTGCGGTTTAAGAGCTCTATGTAGACTATATTGGTTCGCCAACTCTATTTATCTAGGATGAATTAAGTAGTCAAGAAATATGAAAATTTTCTCCCAATTTTCTGGATGAGAATTTGATGAATCCAAGTCCGACATAAGACACATGCCCACACTTGACACAAGCTCCGACTCCATGTAACATATGTAACATTAACTTGGGGCGGTCATCCTTTTACCTTTTGTGTAGGATTCATAGATGAAGTTTCCAGCTATGATCGACAATTAGTTGCCAACAACTAGAGTTTTATTTTCTGATTTGTTTATTAATTGGCTCTACTCAGGCTCCCAATTTCACTGAATGGAATTACCATATTTAGAATTAAGTGGCAAAATAGAATTGTGAATTTGTTCACACTTCATTTTAACGTGAAACTCTTGTTCTGAGAGGTGTCCTTGTCTATAACTGGGATCGATTGACATGTGTTTAGTTACCAAATATCCCCAAACTTATGATGTTATGATACCGGTGGAAGCTTTGTATATCAAGCTACCAATGGTGCCCCCATCCTGAAAATGTTTTGTTTATTGGGTCATTAGTTGTAACCCTCCGACATATGATTTACCTTTCTTCAATTTTCTTTTGGGTATTGCTCGTATTTCAGGATATACTTCGCCTTCTTACTTTGTGGTTCAACCATGGAGCTACAGCAGAGGTTCAAAAGGCACTGCAGAAAGGATTTGCACTTGTTAATATCAACACATGGTTGGTTGTTTTGCCCCAGATAATTGCCAGAATACATTCAAATAATCATGCTGTGAGAGAGCTGATACAATCACTTTTAGTGCGAATTGGGCAGAGTCATCCACAGGTGGTTTTTCATGGTTCCTATATTCTTTTATTTCCAAAAATATAATAGTCTTATGCTACTTTTGCAATGTGACCAATAAGAATATTTTATTGGACAGAAGTTATTCCTATTTCGTATTAAAGATGTATAGTTAGTTCGCGGGTATTTATCAAACTCATTCATTGCCAGAGAGTTTGAGGAAATCCACTTGATGGGTGAAATATTCGAGGTTGAACTGCAACGCCTTTCGTAGTCCTTTTTCCCCCCCAAAATTTCAGAATGACTTCATTGGCCCATTCAGTAAAACTAGATGCTCATATTAGAACGGGTTAAACCCTGAGATTTTCATTTTCTTCTAAACTCAAAGAAAGAATTGAATTAGAAAAGAAGGCACTGCACAATGCTGCACAAGCTTGTTCACAAGATATAATGTATGCTGGGATTATATCCTATATACATCTATAGGAATATACTTTCTTCTAATAGTCAACAGAAAGGGAAGTTAGCAGTCTCCTCATGGCCATAAGACAGAATAATTAGATTCCTTTAAAGCAAAGATGAATCTATCTGTAAGCTTCGTCGGGGTTTTCCTAATGTCCTGCCTTCCCTTCTCTAGTTCTTGACCAAGTCCTCATATTTGGCCCAAACTTTCACCTAGTCTTTTGCGCATTGAATGACAAGCCAAGTCTCTTGGATTTAAGTTAAAAGTGAATCTTCATACTGAAACGATCGGTGGTTGCATGTCATAATGCACTAAATAATTACTAATGCAATGGATGTTTTCTGTTGATGCCCTTAAGTGCATTGTCTAGTTCGGCTATTGATAGCACTGTACTTTTTAATTGATTGAATTCTACTGAGCAATGCAATCCGTGGACTAGTTTTCGATTGCATACTTGATTGTAATCAACTGAAGCAGAAATATAATTTTCTGGACTTCCATGCTGATTGAAGCTTAACCTAGTATGATTGCCTTTACATTCAGTCATTGGCATAGCATTTAGTTGAATATGTTTGCTTTTGTGTTTTTTTCGCTCTCCTCTCCTTCTCTTTTTTTGGTGGACTCTTGACCCGTGTCTTCCATATTGCTTCCGTTTCTTTATTTCTTTATTCCAGTATAATTTCCTCAATGCCGACAAAACCCCCCCCATAAATAATTTCCTCAAGGGTATCCTATGGTCACACAACACTCCCAAACCACATTGCCACTTGACCAATCCAACTTGTACTCTGTACTTATCAATACTAACTAGTGTGTTCACTTGGTTGGCAAGTTGAACTATCTTGCCATGATGTGGACTTATTTTGTTTGTCGTTTGTAGGTGCGTCAGTTTATGTCTGCACCTTGACTTCCACATTGGGAAGCAGTTTTTAGAATTGTGAAGTATCTCAAGGCACATCCTAGATGTGGTCTGTTTCATAGTGCAAGTGGTCATAGGTTTAGTAGGATCCTTCCTTGAGGAGATAGATTTTCGTGTGCGATTACCCATGGATATGCATTGTTATAGTGCGGCAATTCATATTGCATCTAACCCTGTTTTCCAAGAGAGGACTAAGCACATTGATGTAGATTGCTACCTTGTTTGAGAGAAAGCGGCTAGTGGTGTGGTAGCTAACCCCTTTGTGTTCATTGGGGCTCAAAGCTGATGTTTTCACCAAACTGTTGTGCAAACCGTGTTTACATTTACTGTGTAACAAGCTGAGTGAGGGTGTTTTAGGCTTTGTTATTTTGTACTCTCTGAATATATATGTCTTATGTGTGTGTTAGGTGAAACACTTCTCCATTCATAACGCAAGACTTCTCCATTCATATATGTCTTATTTCGTTCCCTCTAAATAAGGCGTTGATGTATTAAAGGAATTCAATTTTTTTCACAGGCTCTTATGTACCCCCTTCTTGTGGCTTGTAAATCAATAAGCCCTTTACGTAGAGCTGCCGCTCAAGAAGTGGTTGATAAAGTTAGGCAACATAGTGGGGTTCTTGTTGATCAGGTGAAACAATAATTCTGTCCTGTGCACAATTCCATTTTGGTATCAAATGGTAACAAGTTGGTGGTTTTTGCTGTATTTTTTTTTTGATCTGACATTAGGCTTTTATTATGAAGGCACAACTCGTGTCAAAGGAGCTAATCAGGGTCGCAATACTTTGGCACGAAATGTGGCATGAGGCACTTGAAGAAGCCAGCCGTTTATATTTTGGTGAGCAGAACATTGAGGGAATGTTAAAGGTGTTAGAGCCATTGCATGAAATGCTTGATAATGGGGCAATGGCAAACAACACAACCATAAAAGAGAAAGCTTTCATTCAGGTAATTGCTCTTTTTAGTTTCTTCAAAAACAAAATTTAACGAAGGGTATGCTCTTTTGTCTTAGTCTGCAATGTTTTTCTGGTCCTTGGCAATTCGAGTGACATTGAGGCTAAGCAGTTGCTCCCAGTTACTGATGCCTATGTTTGTTCTAGATTAGCAGATTGTTTATGTAATAGTCCAAACTGTAGAATATTTGTGACGGTTACTAGAATTGCATGTAGTTTAGTTTTTGTCTTCCATTTTGCATGGAAGCAAACAAATCCTTACTGGAAATAGCAAATGAGGTATATGTGCACGTGAGTTAAGCATGCATATCTGGGTTGCTCGGGTAGGGAATGAGTCAATAGTAAAGAAACGGCATGGAAGCAAACAAATCCTTAATGGAAATTGCAAATGAGGTATATGTGCACGTGAGTTAAGCATGCATATCTGGGTTTTGATTGTATCTTTATATATGTGGCAGTTTCAAGATGGATAAGAATAACAATATAAAAGGATTGGAATGTAAGGTGGGGAGGACGAGTGTCAATTGTGGGAAGCATTCTTTGGTCAGTAGTCATGCATGTTTAATACTATGAAGAAAGCATGAAAGCTGCCCACTACAGAGGGGGTAAAAGGGAGGTGTACAGGAGATTTTTAAGGAGTGGGTACGCATAGAAAGGATGAGAAAAAGAGAAGAAAACAAGGCAAGGTAGAGATGAATTAAGTACCAATTGTATGTAAAGAGAGGAAGGGGGAATCTATGCATGAGAAATATGTAGGTATTGGGGAGGTACAGTTTGGGAGCTTGAGAATTTGATGGAGTTTTATCTAATCTAATTTTTTGGTTTAAACACCATATTTTGGTGTTTAGTTTAATACTATTTTGTGTTGAACATAGGGTTGTTACAGTTGACACTTTTGAGCCACGTGATTAGGTTAAGGGGTAGCAGGTAATGGGTTGTTACAGTTTATGGCATCAGATATTGAACCAAGGTTTATCGATCTGTCAATGTATACCAAAACCTGTAGCATATGGGCTTGGGAACTTTGCTAACTACTGCACCTTCAATTTGATTCCAGGCATACCACCATGAATTGTTGGAAGCCTATGAGTGCTGCATGAATTACAAGAGAAGTGGAAGAGATGGGGATCTTACACAGGTATTAATCGTCTGTGACGTCTAACTGTGGTTCTCTACGTTGCTTGGATTCTTTTTTTTTTTTTGAACGGCACGTTGCTTGGATTCTTAATCTTTGTGATGGGGTATTTGTCATGTTGTTTCCAAATTTGGTCCTTTTGTTACCAATTACGAGTCTTATGACACAGCTGTCCTTGCTTCTACAGCTTCGCATGAATTGTAAGATTTGCCATGCGTAATCTGTAACAGTAGCTTTTCTATGTTTGGGGGTTTTCTTACACTACATTTCCCACCTTCAACTACTTCCATTTTTTCCTTGCATTTCTTATGTTGATCATCCTGGAGTAAAATAAAATTGGCCAGACCTGGACAGGTTATGTGATTAATAGATGATGATTGTTTCACGGTCTTGGGTAGAACTCAACCCCAAAATCTAGCTCATGAAGTGAGGATGCCCTCACGCTCACTTCATATTACTTTGGTAACCAGGCGATGTGGGACTTCGCTTCACACCCTCCCTCACGCACAGCGTGCTCACTTGGCAGCACGTGCCACGTACAGGAGAGATACATGCACCCTACCCATCTCTGGTACCCTGCTTTGATACCATGTTTCACGGTCTTGGCTAGCACTCAACCCCAAAAGCTAGCTCATGAAGTGAGGGTGCCCTCACCCTCACGCTTATATATTTTTAGTATTACTTTGGTAACCAGGCGATGTGGGACTTCGCTTCACAGAAACCTCCCTTCTCGGCGGATGTTATTGATTTCAGAGCCTTGTGCTTCGCTCTTCAACTTAATTTCACGAGCCTTTATTTCTTGCTTGGTGATTTTTGTGTAATTATTATGTCGTGCGGAGCAACTTGCTCAAATTAAGAAAACAACACCTCTATGTGATTTATTCTGTGCTCTCTTTTTTAGCATGTGGAAAATTTGAGTTCTATGATCAAATGCGGAAAATATTCCTTAGAACTTTGTAGCTAGCTGTTTTTCGCATCTTTATCCTTGTGGTATTTTTTGGGGCATGCGAGTAAATTGTTGGTGTGTAACATCTGTAATTTAATCAAATGAAGTGTTAATTTGTTTTGTCCTTCAAGATATGAACATGACATGGATAAAGTTTGACCTATCAATTGTTAAATAAGGATTTTTCTATACTCCCTGAAATATTTTCCACAGACTTTTCGGGTGATGTTTCATGTCTTTGAACTTTGCATGCATCGGCCCTGCTTAGTTGCCTTGGGCTTTGAACTGTTGTTTGGCCCATCCTTGTCATGACCTGCGGTTACCAAGTTTTAATTTTTATTTTTATTTGATTGACCAGGCGTGGGATCTGTATTATCACGTCTTTAGACGGATTGATAAACAGCTTCATTCCCTTACTACTCTGGACCTACAGGCAAGAATCATGCTGTCTTTGTATTGGATTCACGTTTTGCTACTCCAAGACTAACCTGTATTTTCTTTGCATGATCAGTCTGTTTCCCCTGAATTGTTGGAGTGCCGCGATTTGGAGCTTGCTGTCCCCGGGACTTACCGAGCAGGTAAAATCCAGGTCATGTTTGGAAATGTTCTCTTGGAACTAAATTTGGGTCTGTTTTGTTAGACATTGATGTGCACTTGTTTTCATATTTCAGATTCGCCAGTGGTGACAATTAAATCATTTGCGCCCCAGCTTGAGGTCATAACCTCCAAACAGCGACCTAGGAAATTGACAATTCATGGGAGCAATGGAGAGGATTTTGCTTTCCTGTTGAAGGGCCATGAAGATCTACGCCAAGATGAACGTGTCATGCAGGTTTTTACTCCTCTCTAATAATGAGGGCTAGTGGATAACTCTGTTGTCCAGTTGGATTCTGAGGCCTATCGACTATGACGGTTACTTTTTCTACAGTATTATATGTTGTTGGTTTCCCTATTGTCTGGTTACTAAAATTGGTATTTGAATTGGACACCAAATTTTTCCAGCTCTTTGGATTGGTGAACACACTGCTAGAAAATGCTAGGAAAACCTCAGAGAAAGATCTTTCCATCCAAAGATATTCTGTCATTCCGTTATCTCCAAACAGTGGATTAATAGGGTGGGTCCCAGATTGCGACACGTTGCACCATCTCATTCGGGATTACAGGGATGCTAGAAAGGTCGGTAGAGAGTTCATTTTCATCCCCCTCTCTTCTTCCCCCGAATTTTTTTCCATAAAAAACCAGCCCTTTCCTCTGTGGCTTCTTTCATCTTTCCCTTGATGCATTCTTTTGGTTAACAGATCACCTTAAATCAAGAGCACAAACTTATGCTTAGTTTCGCTCCGGATTATGATAATTTGCCACTTATAGCTAAAGTGGAGGTCTTTGAGTTTGCACTGCAAAACACTGAAGGAAATGATCTGGCAAGGGTATGTTATGTTAGAGTTGTATGCTGCTCTCTCTCTCTCTCTCTCTCTCTCAAGATTGTAATTTGGTTGCCACAGGTCCTTTGGTTAAAAAGTCGCACTTCTGAAGTCTGGCTTCACAGGAGGACAAATTATACGAGAAGCTTGGCTGTCATGAGCATGGTATCACTTCCTTTTATATTGTTTGAATCTCCAATTGAAAAACAAGCAGGACCCAGCTCTTTATGGTTCCACAAAATCACCATGATGTATCTTCCATATACGATCTGTTTCTGAACTTTCCATGAGTTAGAAATTTTCCTATACCTAAAAATGTAAGATGATGTACATATTTTTACGTGAAATCTGTGCAAATTGATTGCACTTATTGGTCTTTGCTTTGATGGGCCATAAAGGTTACTCGATTTATTTTTTTGGTCAAATTCACTCTAGTAGATCTGACCCCAGTGCATATTTTCGACCCTGTGTCAGAGGTGGGATTATTATTAGTGTCACTGGTTTGTGTGTTTCTCTAACAACCCCAAAATCATGTTATGATCTTGAAACTCACGATTGTTTGAGGTCAATTAGTTTATCTGGAGTAGCAAAATGTGTGCCTCTCCTGTGGGTGTCAACTATATGCAGCACAATATGCTTTAGAATGGTCAAGTAAATGTTTTCGGCACGTAGCCTTGTCCACATTGTGTGGCATGCCTGAATACAGCCTGTGTATTTCTTTTTATTCTCATGTTGTTTGGGCATTGTACATAAAGATAGACGGCACCTCTTTCAGGTTGGTTACCTTCTTGGCTTAGGCGATCGGCACCCTAGTAACCTAATGCTGCATCGTTACAGGTATTTTCATGATTGGAAGATAACGGGTAGTTTCATGACTCTCTTTCATCCATGATTAAGGTCTCAAAATTATTAGATTAATTGCTGCTCATCGATCTTGCAGTGGGAAGATATTGCACATTGATTTTGGAGACTGTTTTGAAGCTTCAATGAACCGAGAGAAGTTCCCTGAGAAGGTATATGTTCTTGTTTTCAACTACTGCAGATAAAATTTACACACTCAAGGTCTCTATGGATTTGGCTTTTTATGGAATGCCCTCTTACATGAAAGTGACAATGTAGGTTCCCTTCCGATTGACTAGAATGCTTGTGAAAGCTATGGAGGTTAGCGGTATTGAAGGCAACTTCCTCTTGACGTGCGAAAATGTGATGCAGGTTCTTCGAGCAAATAAGGATAGTGTCATGGCTATGATGGAGGTATAAGAACCGTACTTCCTCTTTTGTAGATGTGTTTCATTGATATCTTCTTTGAATTAGTGCAACCTGTGTGGGAACTTTATATCCATCTCAAAACCAATTGGCAATGAGTGAAGAGGCCGCCCAGGCTCATATACTAGCTTTGGAGGTTATAATTAACCAATGTGGGACAAACTCTAAAAACCTGAAAAGGGGAATAGTACCCTATATGGTACTTTAAAATTTGACAATCCCCTTCCAATCAAGGTTTATCTACATTGATATAGAGCAGGTAATGCAGAATATGATATTACTCTCTCTCTCTCTCTCTCTCTCTCTCTCTCTCTCTCTCTTTGTGTGTGTAGGTGTGTGAGTGCGCGCGTGTGCGTTTGTGTCTCTTCTTTGGGTCAATCTGGGGTTGACATGAAAACTTTTGGTGCGCTGACATTGACAGTCCCATTGTGTTTCTCTCTCTTATTTGGGTGGATGAGGGATTGGCATGAAAACTTTTTGTGGATGGCCATTCAAAAATGGAACCCAATTATAGTATCAAAGTAGGAATGGCTAATGTTCCGTTATTTAAGAACAAAAACTAAAAACTAGCTGCACCTGCTTTCAGGCCTTTGTTCATGATCCCCTAATAAACTGGCGCCTTTTCAACTTCAATGAAGTTCCTCTGGCCAGTACTCATGTTCCTGCAGTTGTGAATAGTGAAGAAACTGCTCCCAACAGAGAGCTACTTCAACCCCAACGGGGTGCTCGAGAGAGGGAACTTCTTCAGGTATTTTCAATAACTCTTTTGTCAAACCTAGTTTGTGCTTTTGAATTTTTCTTTACAGTTTCAATGTGTATGTGCAGGCTGTCAATCAGTTAGGTGATGCTAATGAGGTCTTGAATCAACGTGCTGTGGTTGTTATGGCTCGGATGAGTCATAAGCTTACGGGGCGTGATTTTAACACTAGTTCTTCGGTATCAACAAACTCCATTCAACATGCAATAGACCACAATTCGTTGATCGCTGGAGATACTCGTGAAGTTGAACATGGATTATCCGTTAAACAACAAGTTGGGAAGTTGATTCTTCAAGCTAGATCACATGAAAATTTGTGTCAAAATTACGTCGGGTATGATGGTTTTCTTGCACATTCTTGTTTAGGGTCATATGCATCTGCTTAGACGGTTTTATTTTACAAGCAAAGCTTATGTTGTCCAGGTTTTCCCCTGCAACAATAATATGTTTGTAAATTCACTAATTTTCACAGTCGAAATTCCTTCGAGTTTGCTAAAAAACCTCAAAGATGCTTAAAGAAACTTGCTGAAACAGGGCAAAGAAGTTGTGTTTCTTTTCTCGTTCACAGTGAACCTCGTAAACGCAGATAGTAGAACTCTTTAGAGGTTTCTTACCAACATAAGCGTTTGAAGATTTTAAAACCACTTAAAAGAGTTGTAGGCCTTTTGTTGAATGAGTATGAAGCATTGATGCTTCATTTTAGTCATCAGCCGTATCCAACACGTCATACACAGACTTCCTCAGACATGCGAGGATATGGCATGTGGCGTATCTTTTTATTTTTATTTTTGTCCTTGTATTCAATTGTTCTCCTTGAAGAAATTAGGCAGAGACACATCTAAGGACTATGTCGAATAATCATGTGTCCAGTTATTCCAAACTGAGTTTGCAGTCGTTTGTTGCGTTTATGTGACATATATCAAGATATCCGTTGTGAATTCTGCTTTTATTCAGTTTGGAGTTTATTGTACATTCAGCCGACCACTGAAAATGGTTTCTAATCTCATGAATTCTTGGGAATTGTTGCCGTTTCATATTTAGTTGCATTGATCCTGGGGTCATAAGGTGGTTGTGTATTGGTTATTGACCTCCTTTCCAACTCTCAAACATCTTGACATATTTTTGCGTTCATTTGGCCTCTGAAATTAACTGTTCAAACTGAATTCAATTCTGGATTTCGTAAATAGCTAAAATGCTAATGGAACCATTCTTTAAATGATTAAGTCCACTGCACATGCCTATGTATACATGCACATACATGTAAAGACGTTCAATACCACTATCAAGATGTGCTTGATTTCTTCTTACCAGTTTTGGAGTTATGAGATTCAGAAAATCTATATAGCATGGACACCGACATGGATGTATCGACACATGAATTCTAAAAAATGGACACAGACACGGCGGGGGACACGGACACCGAGCAGTTTTTCATAAAATTATTTTTCCCGGCTCGGATCAAGCCCTTCCCAGTCATTATTTTTGATGATCTCTGTTAGGGACCCTAAAAAATATGTTCTAAACACATTGAGTGGTTCGGATAATCAAAATATGGCCGGGAACTAAGAGGTCCGTATTTTAACAAAGTCCGGGATCCCTGATTGGATCCTGATTATATATATCATTTATGCATGCAGTAACAGTTTATATACATATCTATATACACTTTTCTTTTGATATGTAAGATATCTACGCTGTTATTGTTAAGTAACCAACTCTCCCCAAAGCTTAAGCGGTTAGGAAATGAGTCCAACAATGTATATGAAGCTATCTAACACCCTCCCTCACGTGCAACTCCGTCTCACATGGAGATTGAAATTTTCAGAGAGAGAGAGCATAACATAATATGAAGGGAAGAAACAGAATCCAAACAAAGAGACTTGAATCCAAGACCTCTCTCAACCTGAGCTCTGATACAATGTTAAGTAACCAACTCTCTCAAAAGCTTAAGTTGTTAGGAAATGGGCCCATCAATGTATATTGAGCTATCTAATAGTTATATACTGGTATATATATTGGTACACACATATATGTAAGATATACCCCCACAAAGCAACGGAAATATATATACCAGTACATACTTACATATATATACATCTGCATAGCGAGCGAGAGTATACATGTGGAACACGCGTGTCCATGCCGTGTCCCCCTGCGTTTCCCCCTCCCAAAAATAACTTAATTTAAGGGATACGCCACTTGACGTGTCTAATACGTGTCCCCTCATGGGACACGCGTGTCCCGGTGTCCGATATGTAGGCACAACGACCTCTAGAAGTGTCGGTGCTTCATAGCAGAAAATCATTGAACATTTATTTATCGCAATCAATATATCTTTTGCTTTTCCTCTCTAAGATGGTATCAATTGCTTGTATGCTCAACTTTTACTTTTGTGCTGCTTAATTACTGGAAGAACCAATAGGACATATGAACATGTGAATCTGAGCTGTTTCATTTTATTTTATTTTTTGGCTAGCTCTGGATCTGATTTCACTTGTCTGACAGCTGCTATTTTTGGCTCTTCACAGGTGGTGTCCTTTCTGGTAACTGGAAGGCTTGACCACGTTGTACATATGTTGTACATAGCTTTATTTTAGGACCTAGTATGTCATGTCAGTGTTTTTTCCTCAATTTATTTGCCTATTTATTGAAGCTGTATATATAGCATCTCTGAAGCATCTCTCATGTAAGGTGTCCATGGTGCAAAAGCTGAATTGGAATGTTGTAAATCGTAATGCCAAGCAAATTCTTCTCCAGATCAATCCAGAAGTCACTTTTCCCTGCTAGCCATCATTGTTGCATCACTTCTTTATTTCTCGATTATTAGAAGACTTTCCATGTTGTAGATTTGGCTTGTTTCACATATGGGGTGGAAAGTTTGAGAGTTCATCTTCCACTCCAAGAGAGTGTACACTCTTCCTTGTATTGTTCTAGATTTTGAGACCATCACCATCAACAACGATGTCTTCGGATGTACCATGGGCATTCTTGATCAACCCGTTCACACAAATCCGAGTTGTCTGGCAAAAATCCAGCAAGCTCCTTCAGCATGCACAATATTGCAGAAAACCAGGAGGATTGTAGATTTAGTTACTTGGTTGTCTCCAATGCTTTATTTTGTATTGATCCTTAGATATAAGACAAGGTTTTGGTTTTTCATGTTGCGCTTTTCAACATGAGAGAACATTTGTGCTTCTTGATCCTCAAAAAGGGAAACGGGGCCTGGATGTGTTTTGATTTTTTATCGGTAAAAATAAATTACAATTGCTGAATGCATTCGGACTGTCCAAAACATGATTGGACGGCCGAGTGCACAGCAATTTGCACAGCACCCACCCCTGGTCCAAAAACAAATAAATTATAATCAGCCTGAACATCTGGGGAGGATATGAAACCTGGAGCATCGAATCAAATTTTTTTTCCCAGATACAAATCAAAGGCTACGAAGTTATTTGCTGTTCTGTCCGGAGCAGGCACCACATACGACCTTTGCAGAGGTAAAAAGTGCACCACATATTTGCAGTTACTGCCTTACTGGAGAAAGCAATTCAAGTGCCGGCACAAGGGAATATGCATATCACCATAGTTTGAAAACAGCATTTTTTGGAGGGAAAAAAAAAAAAACACCAGAAAAGAGAGAACAAGAACAGTAACTTTTTACAAAGAAATGACAATTAAAGATTCTACTCAACTGTTTTAGATTGCTAGACAAGCAATAATCAAATTAGCACAATCAAGAAATTCTATTACATGAACACCGATGCTTCTCCCAAAAAAAGCTAGTGCAAACTAAATTGTCGTACAAACCATAATCACAAATTAGCTCATTTGACATTATAAAAGCTCCAAGAATCCAGTTAAAGGTAGCAAGAAAATTTGGGAAGCATCCATCTTCAAGTGAGGACTGAGTCATTAAACCATTTGCTTGTCTCAATTTCTCAAGTGAAATGTCATATACGGAGGATACATTTCCATTTAAGCAGCAAGTCGCTCCTTGTACTTGCTCTGCATGAGGCTTAGAAGAAAATCTGTAAATATATGCTCGTATTCCGGCATTTTCCCAAACCCTGTAATGGCTCCCAAGAGTTAAGTTTATAAACAGAAGGCTGTGTGATTGACTCTGTGATTAACCCTAGCAAAGCTGATGCATGATGCATTAGCAGATCCTAGTACAAAAGTACACGAGGTTTGAAAAGTGAGACGACTATGCAATACACAAATGAGACTAACTTACGGTGAGCGACCAAATCAGATGAAATTACCATCAAAGATACCCAAAAGCCTTCCCAAAACTGTGCCTTAGTTGCCTGTAGTGTTAACATGGGGATGACCGCAGCACATTCAAGCAATTAAAAAAGAAAGAGAGAAACATACTCCTTCCTGCTTTTCTTTAATGCATTTGAGATTTGACAAAAAAAAGCCATCGGCGAATTGCATTTTTAACCCAAATAATCCTCCTCACGGTCATTCACTACCCAGGCATAAGGTACAGGATTCAGGATATGGCACTTAGATGGTAATTAATCATTTCCAAAAGTACCTCCAACTATCGGTCATATTAAATGATCATGCATTTCTTCATACTCAAAAATGGTCTTAACGAGAGAGAGAGAGAGAGAGAGAGAGAGAGAGAGAGAGAGAGAGAGAGAGAGAGAGAGAGAAGACTTTTCCTACCATATTTCCACAACCAGCTCAAAAAAAAAAAATTCAATACAAACAAATATCAACTGAGAACAGGTTTTCACTTGCCAGGGAAGTAGTTGATGTCAATAACATAGTAGAGATCTCTGGTTCCATGCTCTCTAATAATATCTATGTTGAACAACCGGAGACCCTAAAAGATGCATTAAAACCAAGTATCAGCAAAATATAACCAGATTTATGTCTACCCACTGTCGAAGATAATAAACAAAAAGTTTCTCTATGATGCACTACACAACAAAAAGCTGAAAACGGTGAAACGGACAGCAGAAAGCTACCAGTCGATGACGCAGCTCCTTTGCAAGGCTCTCAAGCAAAGGTGTCGGCGGAAGTTCTGCAATACATGGTAAATTCATGTAAATGAACCTACAAGGCTCAAAAGTAAGCTCTCACGCCTTCTTTGCACAATTAAATAATAATAACATCCGAGCCTGGAAGTGGAAACGTAAGTAAATCTTTTGCGTGGTACAGGACCAGGGGAAGAGGGGGTTTGAGTAGTAAAGACAGCTGTATATTTTAAAGATAAGTGCTTGTAACAATCTACCATTAAAATCCAGGTCGGAGTGTCTGACCCATAACATCAGCCAAAAAAATCATCAATCCGCAGGAGCTTACTAAGCTAAAGATGATGGATAAAAACAAAAACAGAAGAAATTGAAAAACCTGACCAGCAACAGCAGGGTCAAGATTAGCATCCTCAGCAGAAGCAGCAGCACATGAAACCCTTGGGAAACGGAATACACCAGCAATTTTTGATAGTTCAGGATTATAGACATCAGGTAGAGAGAAGCGCCTAACCACCTTAATGGTTTCCCCGATAATGTAAACCTTAAAGAGAACACCACCTACAAGGAGGCAAGAAAAAGATGGATTCTGCTTAGAAACATGGCTCTGAAGGAATAAACGGCAAGGCCATAAATTTCTGAAACAGAACAGACAAAATACCATGGTTGATAAACTCCTGTACAACGAAAGGAGGTTCAAGGTTTGAAAGGGAGAATTCATCATAAGCAATAAATAGTTCATGTGATTTTGCACTTCCATCCACAAGCAGTGGTTTTGCAACTGGAAAAGTATAAGCAAAAGAATAATTAGAAATCTTCAGTTTGATTGAGATATGGAAAAAACACAAAAATGCCATCACACGTAGTTATTTTCCCTTCTTAATCCCTGAGGATGACGAAACTCAAAATGGAATGAGTGACCCAAAATTCTTTAACTGTAACACTGGCACACAGGCTTACATGTATACAAACTGCAGCAACTGTGAGGACATACCTAGAGGTAGCTTTAATCCAGCTTTAGTAACTTCATCAGGAACAGACAATGGATCTTTTGTAATAACGAGCTGCCGTGGGACACCAACTCTTCCTATAAAAATAGTTGATAGCCAGAAAACAAAATGATCATATATACAAAGAACAGGCCAATGGAATCGAAAAAGGTTAGCTCATTAGAACTCCCCTAACATGAGCAAGATAATTACTTTGAATTTGATCAACAAATCTTCAAGCAAACAACAATTAGAAGGTCACTGGACAAAAAGAGTAAACCAATAATAAGGGATCAGCAACATGATTCAGAGACTACCATAGCACTCAGGCAAGTTGAGATCAGGCACATCCTCAAGCATAGACTGACGGTTGTATACGTGTTGTATGGAATATGGCGGATCGAGAACAGTAACTTCTGGATGTTTTAGCCTGTAATCCTTCAAAAATTTGAAAAAAAAACAGAGGTGAAAATTTTGCGCCACTAAGCATAAAGACTCCCGGTTCAAAAAAAGCATAAAGACTTCAGTAGGACAAATTCCAGGCCTGATTGCCAGTAAACTATGCTAAGAAAAATTCGGTAATCCAAACTCAGTATTGAAAGTCTTCGTCGTAACCTAAATAATGTACGGGAGACTAAGGATCTAAACAACGATGGCATAAAAGAATCCTAGTTTATTTTACTAGAATTAGATTAAAACAGCCTTGCTCTCGTTCACTAAAAGTATAACTGCTTTTCATCGAGATATTGTTCTTTGTTTTCATTTTTGAAGTTCTGTAGAAAAACAGTTCAGTTGTTGGCTAAAGTAAAAAACATGGTAAAAGCTCTTCAATAAAGGATAAATGGTGGTCAGTTTTGAAAGGCAACTGAACGGAATATCATTAAAACATCAAGTTTACACTCCAGAGGAAGCACTAACCTCCCATCTATTGCACACACTCACCTCAACTTGTTTAGCTAAAGAGACACAGACGAGCAACGCCTAAAAACTCCCGTAAATTGCTACCATGGCAATTTTGAAATCAGTGCAGAAGACTCAACATAATAATTACAGGGTTAAAAACCAGCCAGTGACAGAAATAGTGTTTCTACATCCCGAGAACTTTCCACTGATGCCCAGCATCACGCCTGCCTAAAAGCATAAACGGAATAAATGAGGCACAGAACTGTACCCAACATGCTTCTTAAGAAACTTCATTGGTTGTCTTATAACTATTCAACCTATCCTGAAAAGAGCTCAAGTATCTGGTAGTGAGCCTAGGAATCATCCACTTGAAGCACCCCCCCCCCCCCCCACAAAAAAAAAGAGCTCAAGTATCTGGTAGTGAGCCTAGGAATCATCCACTTGAAGCCCCCCCCGCCACACACACACATTTACAATCAATTCAAAGAAACCAAGCAAGCATGTGATAGAATGGAAGAAAAAGTACTCTAAACTGATAGGAGGATGCATTTCAGCAACCACGCGTAGCAAGGCCTGAATAAGTTCTAGATTGATCAATTAAAAAGTAAAGTCACTTGTTTGATCTCTTGAGGGACCAACCTGATCATGATTCATGTCGGAGAGAACAAAGATTCTGCAAATATGTCAGACAAAAATGAATTTTAAAGCCTCAGGCCCTCAGGAGATCTGGGTGTCCAACCACTGACCCGTAAGTCGACATCTTATCTCCGACACGAATAGGTAGCATGAATTACGTTTTACTAGCATCATGAAATAGTGTGAATTCCAAATACAAATGCCATTCATTAAAATGAATCACTGCGCAACGGTTACTTTCTTCATCTTATGAAATCCAGAAGAAGTAAGGATCATGGGTTTAGATTGAGCAAACCTCGACAACCTGGCACCATTCCTTTCCTGACAACTGAAATAAACAAAAGACTTGTCAGATGTAAAATAAAACAGAGAGTAATACATTCCGTATAATCAAAAGGGAAGCCTATGAATCAACCAAAATTTAGGAAAGAAAAAGGAACTGGTCCTGACTGAACATTAAAGATGGTCTCAATAGCAAGAATATACTGTAAGAGAAACCTCCCGTCCCTTCCCCCAAAATGGGCAAAAGAAAGAATATAGAAATAACCACCACCACAGTTTTGGAACAGTCAAATAAAAAAAGGAAGCTATTAACAATAAGGAGTTTGGGTTTCCATACAGAGAAATCAACACCAACCTTATGCAAAACGACGTCGAAAGGTCCTTGATCTGACAGTGGCCTGTTTCGATCTATGGCAACAAAAAAAATACCTTTATTTCTGCAATGGCATTTAACAATGCATAGTCAGAAAAGCAGCAAGATGCTTGGGCCTAAACCAATCTAATTCATATGTGGTTTTTTTTTTGTGTGTGTGTGTGACATAACAATACACTGGTCACATGCCTGGTAAAACATTGTAGTAAATGGCAATCAGATTTCAGTAGCAAAACATATGTGAATAACGAATTTAATTTTGTTCACCCTCCCTAAAAGAGAGTGAACAAAACTCTCCCTCTTATTGGTTGAAATGGTGTAGGTCCCACCAAAACATGATGTCATCCTTACGAAAAAGTGTATTGCAGGGGTGAGACCCACACCATGTCAACCAATAAGAGGGAGGGTTTTGTTCGCCCTCTTTTAGGGAGGGTGAACAAAATTGCACTCGTGAATAACTAACTAAAAAAATTTACATAGAGACACAAGAGTAATTTTATCACGTGATATACAGTATTAAGAAACATCCTAAAGAAATTTTAAACCTTTCACCCAAATGTTGATTTCTCTGACTGCGATGTTCTCATTTCAGATTATGTCTTTGTTTTTTACATATGTTTTCTCTTATAACATTCTAGCAAGAGGGTAACCCATTCTCTTGCAAAACAAACCCGTTTAAGGGATAGTAAGAAGAGCTAGGTAACCTCTGAGGCCTTAGCCCTTACTGATGTGCAACCCTTGATTTTTGCATGTGGTTTTTGTTTGCTGTAGGTTGTGCCCAAAGAATTATAACTCCGATGCGTTAACAATGCTAAAAGGATAAAAAGAAATTTATGCACTGCAAGAAACATGAAGTGGAACTGAAAACCCACCATGTGATATTGGTTCTTGACTTCCAAAAGAAAACATCCAAAAAACAGTAGTAAAAAAGAAGGCACGCAAGGGCAAACACATATTGTAAACTACACAAGAAAAGATGAGGAATTGACTCTTATTTATCACTGTGAACAAGTCTTAATGGGATATCTTAGAGAATATTCCCATTAAAGAACAGTAAAATATGGCTAAGATTCCAGATACCAAAAATGGGTCTGCAAGGGATAATAAGTCAAGCAAATAGTTTCCCCATAATTTAACCACTATGGATAAGGACACCATTTCCCCTAAAACAGCAGAATCCACTGCTACTAGCAGATTGCAGAAAACAGCAGAATCCACTGCTACTAGCAGATTGCAGAAAAACAGTTGGAACTCACATGCAAATTTTTTCCCAGTACAAGCCCAACAAAACAAGAAAGATTTTGGCACACCAATATTGATACATCAAATTCTCTGCATCTATCTAGTACATTAAGATAACTAAGGAACATGAAAATACAAAAAACTAACCCCGTCCTTTTCTTTTCCTTCCCCCCCCC
>JAXBDA010001812.1:0-49723 GCA_036023075.1 Gaultheria prostrata | reverse complement strand
ATATATACAGTCCACTTCCAGTCCGGATGTCCGGACTGGAATAAAATCCAGACCACTCTTTTTTCGTCACTTTTTGAACCAAATCTTGACGATCCGAACCGTTAGATGTGTTTAAAACGTGTTTTTAAGGTCCAACGCGAGGATTCGTTAAAAAAAACACTCGGAAGGGGTTGATCGGAGCAGTTTTTGTTAAAAATGCTATATATAGCAAAATGCTATATATAGCATTTTTAAGCGTTTTTAACAAAAACTGCTCCGATCAACCCCTTTCGAGTGTTTTTTTTTAATAAATTCTCGTGTTGGACCTTAAAAACACGTTTTAAACACATCTAACGGTTTGGATCGTCGAGATTTCATCCAAAACCATGAGGTCCGGATTTTATTCCAGTCCGGACGTCTGGAAGCGTACTGAATATATTCGTGGACACACATTTTGCACACATATTTTGACACTCCATCTCAGCCCTTGAAACCAAGGGCTGAGATTAAAACTTAAAAAGTTTCTCCCTTTTTCACGTGCTTTCCCCTCTCTCTCCACGTCCCACGCAGTAAACCAATGTTTTTCTCCCACTCCGATACCCTTCTCTCTTCTCCTCCCTCTTCTCTTCCATCAGGGAGTCCTGACTGGATCCTTGGGCTATATATATATAATTGGATAGATTTTTTATATAGACGCTTGAAAAGGAAATTTAAAATTATTAAATAGTATTTCGATTATTTATATGGGACCAAAAAATGAACTGCAGACAACAATATACGTTATCTGTACCAAAAGGATCAAAATTCAAAAGAATAGGTACCCATAGTCGGATGTCCCCGAAGGGACAGGTACCCATAGTCACGTTTTAAAAATGTTGCGGTACTTGTACGTATGTGTGCATGACTCCTGCAGACTTCATTAGAGCATCTAGTGAAGTGGACCATTTCATTAATAAGCAAGTGGACCATTTCATTAATAAGCCAAAATATAATTTAATGTTTTGGCAACCTTTTAAGATGGCTCTTAGATGAGACTCTCATTTATCAGGTGAAAATTAAAAAATATATATTAATTAATTTATTTTAT
The DNA here is from genome assembly GCA_036023075.1 of Gaultheria prostrata. Lineage (NCBI taxonomy): Eukaryota > Viridiplantae > Streptophyta > Magnoliopsida > Ericales > Ericaceae > Gaultheria > Gaultheria prostrata. The sequence goes on along the minus strand of JAXBDA010001812.1, from coordinate 48,657 downwards.
TTCTATAAAATAATAAATTGAAAAAAAAAAGACTTATAATGGATGCCCCTATCCCTCTCTAATATAATTGATCGACCCACCATCCCTTTCATACTGTTCTCCAAACTAATTCTCAAAGTACGCTATCAAATTTGGGTTGAAAATAGGAGGATGCATTTCGAATTATTCATGAGCATGTTGTGCTTAATTTGAAGGCGCTGCACAAAATGATTTATAATTTCTGCACTCTCAACACAAAAGATTGTATTTACCCAAAAAAAAAAAAAAGATTGCTGAGAAATTAATCAAAATTAGCATGATTTAATGTACTTTAGGGGGACAAGTATAATTTCAACGTGTAAGTGGACAACATTAATCTATTGAAAATTTCTAATTATGTCCTTGGCATAGTTTGTTGTTAATGTAGAGTTGAAGAAATCACGTCCTGTTTTCTTATTTCTTTTCTACTGTTATTAGAGAGATGACATCTTTTTTTTCGTTTTCCTATTAAAAGTACGATGGTTGGGGTTGCGATGACAACCTAATGTGTGGACCCCACCTCGAGACTCCACATAATTAGATATGTTCTCAAAAGTTTGAAATAATTTTCTAACTTGTTTTATTGAAAACTAGTTCAATCAGATATCTAGGTATGCTTGATTAATTCGTTTAATAGTACTTTTTTTTTTTTTTGAATTCCAATTTTTTGGTCAATATTTGCTTATAATTGGGAACCTATGTAGTCCCTCAAGAAATAGACATACAAAAAACTACTCTTTTGAAAGGCCCCATTGCTTTTTTCCTCCTAACCCAATTAAGGGAAAGTGGTAGACAATCTTTCATCAATGCTTTGTGAAAAATTAAGAATGTCTTTCTTCTTTTATCCACCAAGTTGGGATAAGTAAATGATTTACAGATTTAATAGACTTTTGCACCTAAAAAATAATCATGTCAGCTATTACCAAAAGGGGGCCAAAATTGTATGCCACATTGGTAAAAAAACATCATTGTTAAGGTTGGTTAAGATAAGATTTACCTAAATCATGATTGTTCAAAACATAATGATATCATAAGCATTGCTAACTTCATAAATTTGTCTCGTCTTAAAGGTGCACGTGAGCCTGCACTCCCTCCCTCCCTCCGTATTTGTTAGTCCACTTTCACTTTTCCACAAACCTTAAAAAATTGTACCCCATAGTCTCAAATTATTGGTCTTGTTCAGATTCCAATTTTTGAACTATTCATATCTTCCAATCTATAATATTTTATTATTTTTAGATATTTTAAAAACTAATTGAACTATTCATATCTTCCACTATTTGTAGATAGTGGAACTAATTGATATCTATTGCTTTGGCTAAATGAACCACATTTGGTTTATTTTTGTCTTTATTAAAAAAAAAATTGCATTTGTTAGTTTTGTGGCAATTTTTTGTGATTTAGTAATTCGTCTTGACGAGAGGAATCTAAAAAGTAAAAAATTATGACCAAATTTTAAAAAAAACTTCACTAAAGACAAAAATAATTCAAAATAAGGGAATATATTCCCTCATATATAAGGAACTAGCAACAAACCGTGCTATGCACGGGAGTTTAACAAATTCATCTCAATACTAAAAATATAAGTGCATTTCTAATTTATAAAAGAATTACACTGCCACATTTCTCTTTGCATCTCTCACATCTCTATTCACATAAATACTCCCTAAAATACTACATATAGATATACAATTTTAAAATATGAGTTTTAGCCCTTCTACTATTAACCATCAAGGTGTGTAATGTAACGTATGATAAAGTTGTAAGATTACTAAGCTTATACTTGTTGAGACAGGCCACGAAGTAAGAGAAAACAAACCAACAAGCGAAAAACAAGGACACAAAGATTTACGTGGTTCCCCCAAAAGCACGAAGCTCTAAAGGTACGTCCACGGGCGAAGAGTGATAGAAGATTCACTATGAACGGGAGAGAATACAAAGAGCCGGCTATTCCTGTAACTCTAATTAAAACACCCAAAAGATATCTAGGGACAAAGTCTCAAGAACACGAAAGAGACAAGCAAAACCCTAATATCCAATCCCAACAGTTAAAGACAAAACCCTAGGAGGCCACAAGGCTCCTATTTATAAGAAAGTACGAAAAGAAGACTAAAGCCCTAAATCGCCCGAGAGTTGTACTCTCGGGAGCGCTACACCATAAATGGTGTAGCGCTCGGTAAGCTCTCGGTAGCGCTACACCAAGAATGGTGTAGCGCTCCTGAACCTTCTGTTCACAATCTTCTTCCCCTTTGCCAAATTCAAGGCACAATTCCAACAATACTCTTGAAAGAAATTGTGCAAAATATGAGAAGTTGGTGGTTCTTTTCTTAATATTGTGAGAAAAAAGAGAAACTTTATTTCATATATTTGTTGGCAATACCGCATGTGCTACAATATACACAACGGGGGCCAGAGCTATCGTAATGTTTTTGAAGTGTAATATGAAGCAAATCAATTTTTCGAACTTAAACTTCAAATTACAACATCAAATTTTCTTACAAATTATTGAAAATTGAGACTTTATTTATTTGCTCCTTCAACGTTACATACTTTAGTCGGAAATGTAACCCCAAACATTATACTGCAAAAATTAAAAAAAAAATGTCAAATGGTAAAACAGATGATTGTTGTTAAAAGAACTCTTTCGAATTTTCCGAGATTGAAGAACAATTAAAGCATGAATGAGCGATTAAAAGCTTTAATTCATTCACCAAAAAGAAAAAAAAAGTATTTTGAATCATAGATTTAAAAAATGATAAAAGAAAAAAACAAAATGGAAAAGATCTATAATACAATGAAAAAAATATATAGTTCCATACAATTTTTCTTGCCTTTAGTGTCTCCCATAGAGTCATGCATGCACGGGCCATAGCCTAAACCAAAAAACAAAGATTTAATCAGTACACTTAACCAATTTAATCTATTATTCAAAAAAATTCTTGAAGATGGCAGTCCAAACTATTGATATCCTTCAATAAATGATAGAGAAAGCGATTATGCCATTTTAACGGTTCGGAAGGCCTACACACATTATAGATCTAGCCAGCCCATTCCAAATTAAAAATCCTAGCTAAAGAAAAAATATATACGCACCGAGAAAACATTTATAATAGATTATATTTGAACAATTTTGAATACGTAAATGTGTAAAATGATATAAACCCATGACAATTATTCTCTCTCTAAAATTATCCTTTCGGCCATTGTTTATATATACTTCATTCATTTTGAGAAAGAAAATCAAAATCCCATCGAATTATTCTCTCTCTAAAACTATCCATTTCAGTAAAGATTTTAAGATGGCAATTGGCGAGACAATGAAATCAAAGAAATTCTATGTATTTGTATGAGTATTTTAATCCTTACCAAGATTCTCTTCAAATGGACCTGGAATAAAATTTGGATTACCACCTAAACAGTTTGATGAGAGCTCGATGTGGTCATGTGGAGACGTGGCTGGACATGGTGGGCTAGTATGCTGATGGCTGTGTTCAAATGGCAAAGGGTAAAGACGGTGGCCAACAGTGGTTGCCATTGAATGCTAAAAAAATTAGGTTCCTAAATTATTGGAGGTGACTGTATTTTGGAATTTGCCTAACTATTTAAGTGGGTGCGGGAAGAAAATGAGGTTTAAATAGAATCATTCTTTTTTGAAATTTGAATGTATTACCTATCTAATATGGACATTATGGGATTAGTCACAAAATTAGCTTGCTTTCCTTAAATTGTGGGAAAATTTGAATTTGAATGAGATAGTTTATCCCTTCCCTATAAAAATTAGCATAAATCAAGGGTCCAATTTTTAAATAACAATTTAACAAACGAAAGTTCTAACAAATGTGGTTGGCCAACGGATAAGTGTCACTTGTCGCAACTACAACCCTCCCTACGAAAACCCATCCTACAATACTATATTAAACTAGCGGCAAACTCGTGCTATGCACAGCTAAATTCAACAAATACTATATGCAACCTCTAACAATTATTTGGATTCTACTTGTGATATATTTTCATTCCTTAATTCATTACATATTTGAATTCTAGCAGAGAATGCACAGAAGTTGCAATACAAAAGGGTTTTTATATCTTTTATTTTTGTATAAAATGTTTAAAATTGTTGAAATTTAGCCTTTTTATAACGACGTTACTGGATTTTAGTTAACATTTGAATGTGTATTGCTACCACAAAACCCGTGTTGTGTATGGAATCATAACATTCTCTTGGATTTAAGCAGACACTACCTCGATGAAAATTCATGAGTGTTCCTAGTCGATACACATTTGGACTTCATAATGACAAAATAATGTGAATACACTAAAAAAAGGTATAAACAATGGACCTCCATATATGGTACCCCGAATCACATTTTTGATAGTTTGCAGAATTACTTTGGTCGCTGTATTAACAAACATTGAAATGGGGCAAACAAGTGTTTAGTGACATTTCAAATGTTCAAAAGACAAACGTAAAAACCAATCTAGATTACTTTTTTGGTTTGTTTGCTCTTCTTTTTTCACCAGTAAATCTTTTTGATGCTTCACAATGTATCAAACAATGCTATCACATTTAAAAAGTATTTAACTTCTCAAATTCGGTAAGCCACGTAATTAAAATTCTAATCACTTTGGTAGAGTGTACAAAATAGATTAACTCATATTACAGTAATCAAGAGCGAAGGACTAAATTACCTTGAACGCGAAAACTACTCCACATAGCACAACGAACTTTGTTTTTTCCCTGCGTAGTAGAACACAAACAAATTTGAAATCATACAAAACAATTTAAAATTCAAGAAATGATACTACTAGTAAAATATAGAACTTGACAACATCAAAATTCTATGAATAGGTTGAATAAGTACCATAAGACTCTACATAGGGTATGTAATAAAGACAACACACCCCTGGTTTGAAGGTTTGTCTTCTCATCTATGGAGCTTTTCTTTTTGCACTTAAGTTTACTGATTCCCTCTTTCTATTGATGAGAGTAGATAAATGATCTCAAGTTGATCGAGAGTAACAGCCCCCGTGAGCAGGGGGGCGAGGGGTGTTTGGCCCCTGCACTCCCCCCAATTTTCTTCCTATTTTTAGTGTACTTTTAGATTTTTTTTTTTAATATTATTGAAGAGTGGTCCCTGCAAATTAAGCAAAATTGGCATTCCTGCGTCCGCCACTGCCCGTGAGTCCAGTCCTAAAAGAGCCCTTGTTACAACTTCTGTGCATAGCATGGGTTCGCTGCTAGCTAGTAACCTACAAAAACAAAAGAGTTAACTTGTTCGTCTCTCCAAAATAATAAAAAGATGAATGAAATACATTTTGCCACAAACTCCATGAACGTTCACAGGCTTAAAGACACTATCCAATCTTAGTGAAGGATATTTTCATATCCGATTATGGTAACTTTTAAATTTGAATTCTACACTGGAAAGAGAATATGAGAAAAAGAGTGTTCACATTCCCTTATTCAAAATGTGATCAATCCCATAAATAATGGTATACGTTTGACCTAGATAACTTTCGCTCCATTATGGGAATAAATTGAAGTGTTTGAAATGGGAAAGATTGAGATTTTTGGATTTCAAAATGATTTTTAGGAAATGTGTAATCAAATCTCACATGTGTTGCTTCAAAACTCCAATGACAATCCAATCAATTCACACCACTTGTCACATCCACATTCCTTCTCGCGAAAAGTCATCCTACAATACTATATTAGATAAGAATATATTTTCTTATTAAATGCCTAGATTCACCTAAGATCACACAGCCCTAATTAGACACATGCCTCCTAACATATATTATATATACAGTGCACTTCCAGTCCAGACGTCCGGACTGGAATAAACTCCGGACCTCATGGTTCTGGATCAAATCTCTTATAATAGTCTTTTTAACTAAAACTGCTCCGATCAACCCCTTCCGAGTGTTTTTTTTTAACAAATCCTCACGGTGGACCTTAAAAACACATTTTAAACACATCTAACGGTTCAGATCGTCGAGATTTGGTCCGGAAAGTGACGAAAACACAGTGGTCCGGATATTATTCCAATCCGGACTGGAAGTATGTATATATATATATATTTCTTTTTTCTTTTTTGAAGAGCAAAAAGAATTTATTAATCTTTGGAAATGAATTACAAAGATTAAAAGGATCCAAAGCGAGAAGACGCAACGGAGCAGGAACATGCCAAAAAGGCACCCCGCACTCTGCCGATCGAAACCCAAAAGACCCGAAAGGGAAAGAAAACCACCACCCAAGATTAAAAGGATCCTAACAAGCTTATATGTGTATAACTAGTTCCCAAAATTTCCTAAAACAAAAGTGGCCATGCACAAACTTAGACAAGATTTTACCCAAGAAACTTCCTAGAAATTTCCTATAAAATCTTACTAGATTTTTACCTAGTGTTAATCAGGTTCATGCCTATTAAAACCTAGAGATTTTATTCCAAAAATCCCACAAAATATTGGATTTGATTCCTTGCATTAAAATTAGAAAGTTTCCTAGCACATGGGGGAGGGGAAGGCCGGCCATTTGGAGGGGGAGGGAGTGCCCAGTGGCGACTCCAGAAATATTAATTAGTGGTGTCATTTTTTTATAGATACCTCTAGATGTGTTGACCATTTGTACTAGTTATAGTTTTTGCCGCAAAGTTGTTCTTATTGTATTTATTTAACTTTTAGTCTGCCTTTCAAAAATTTTTTTTTTTTTTTAAGCAGTAGCTTAAAGAATAAATCTATACTTGTCAAATGTACGAGTAGTGGTTTTTTTTTGGGCAGTGGTTTCACAATTCTCTTCTCTATATTCACATTTTCATGTTTGTCTTTGTAAAATTAATTGCAATGTTTTCATTTAATTTAATTTGTTTATTTGTTATACATCACATGTCATTATGATAAATTCACTTAAGAACTCATAAAGGAGTGGAAATTTAAAAGGAAAAAGAAAACAAAAAGATGTGTTCTTCTATTGATAGCTCATTATGTTGTTAATAAGCTCACAAAATGACGAAAACAATACATTTCACTGCAATTTTTACACTTCCCAATAAATTTTTACACAGTCCAATACATTTTTAACACAGTTTTTGAAACGTAACAATTCCCAATAGCTCCGTAGAATACAAGTATTCCATAAACAAACAAAAAGTATGAAAGAAAAGAAGCAAAGTAGCTTGGTAGTTGGTACAGTACCTTTAGTAGCCTGTCTAAGACATGAAAGGTTAAACCAATGAGTATTACTTGTGTCTAGTAGCATTTTAATTTACATGGTTCAAGAGGTTTTCATCTGTATAACCAATGAGTAATTCTTACATTTTACATGGTTCAGGGGTTCTAGCTCCTCTGTGTAATACGTGGGTTCAAAGGATTTTTTAGTGGTGTCATGTGAGTAAAAGCTTCTCAAAATAGAAAAAATCTACTCGGTAGTTTTTGTAAAAATTGTCCAGTGAGTTCAAGTGACCCCACTGCCAATGAATTGGCGTCGCCCCTGGGAGTGCCCAACTTTGCCTACAAATAGAGGCCATACATTCCTCATTTCCTCAAACCAAAATCACTCTTCACTTTGTAGTTTTTGTAGGAAATTCTAGAGAGAGAAGTTCTCATGTTTTCTTGAGTTCTCAAATTGAAACTCAACCTTGTTCTTCCATCTTCAACCTACAACCACCACCCTCCACCCTAAACTACCACCCTCCCATCCTTTTCGTAGTAGAAAGTTGTTCGAGTTACCAGAAAGTAGCCGTTACGCCGCCCGTAGAAATTATCAACCTAGCTAGTTCGGCTTCCGATTAACACTCGGAAATCAAGGTAAAATTCTATTTCTAAGCCTAGTAGTTATTTTGAAATCCATGTTATAAGTTTAATTTATCATTTAGTCATTATAATTTTCGGGTTCAGATTTAAAAGTTACTAGTTTGCGCTAAAATTATTTATTCAAGCATACGTAGTCGTTATAATTTCCAATTTGAATTTGAGATTTTAAATTTACGTCGTTATAATGCCCGGATAATTTTTGGAAAGAAAGTAAGTAGACTAGTTTTCTTAAAAAGGCGTTTGCTTCGGAAAAATTAGAAGAAAAAAGAGATTTTGAACTTGCATGCACTACTATGACTTCGTGATGGATAAAGATTAATATTTTTGACTAACTTAAGATTGTTGAATGACCCAAGGCAAACACCCTTGAATGTCTGTCAAAAAGTTAAGTTTCGCGCTGACTAAGAAAGGAATGGTGATTCTAACTGGACTAGTTCGGCCATCCGATCTCGAACTTTCCTGGTTATTTCATTTGTCAAGAGAAGGTCGCGTAAGAAAAGTTATGTTCTTAAGTAACATGTTTTACGAGAAAGTGCATTATTTTTTAAACACATTTTTTGAGAAAGTTGCATACTCACGAAAAGAATTTTTGAAACATGATTGTATATTCACGGCACGATACAGGATTTACATGACACGAGTTTCGAGTTGAATAGTTGACATGAGAATCGAAATGGAATTGATTGATTGATTAGATGGAAATGAATACGGTAGTATAGCCTCAGCGCCGCTCTTCACGTAGATGCGGTCGGTGATGTGGTTAGGGCTAAGTGTGTACAACAACATGGTGGATAAAGCTTTGTATCAAGTAGATGCAGTCCATGATACAAGGTGGTCGAGTTGTATCGCGTAAATGCGGTCCGTGATACAATATGGTTGAAGCTGTTTTCGTGTGTGTCGCATAGTGGATAAAGCTTTGTATCATGTAGATGCGGTCCATGATACAAGGTGGCCGATTGGTATCATATAGGTTCGGTCCATGAAACAATACGGTTGAAGCTATGTTCGTGTGTGTCGCGGGGTGAGTGGACTTCGTATCATGTAGATGTAGTCCATGATACAAAGCAACTGGAACCTTGAGCGGAAAGGTTGGTGACCGTGGTGAATAACAGGCCAATAACTTTCGAGTGAACTAACTGCAAGCCCGGTGGTCTGAAGCAGCCCAAACATTGATAAATTTGAAGAAGAATGTTGAAAATGAAAGATACTACGAGACACATTTTATTGAAACGTGCTACACTCTGATTTGCATTGACACTAGCACAAGCATATTTGCAGTGACACTGAAATATGTTTATTACATGAAAACTATGATTTCTATAAAGTTACTATCATGTTTCTTGCTTATAATATTGTTCTAGAATTGCTAGTTGGTTGGGATAGAATTTTGTTGGGCGTTATCGCTCACGGTGTTGCACTTGTGTAACCCTGACATAATATCGTGATGTTGCTCTAGAGATGAACAATTAGGAATTCTATGGATTGGAGGCATATGGAGCTGGACAAGATACCGCTGGGGCTGACGGCTGTACGAGGAATTAGAGAAACCCTAGTTGATCCCGTCTTTAATAAATATATTTTGGAAGGAGAATTATGTAATTTCCCAAGGTGGAATATTGATGTAAGACTTATTTATTATCTTTTAATACATATAACGTTCCCAAAATTTAGAGGCGTTACAAGTGGTATCAAAGCCTTAGGTTCAAACCCTTGGCCTTGGATAGAATGGGTAGATCACTTTCCGAGAGTATAACCTGAATAGATTTCCGTACCTAGTACGTTTGCTATTCTAAAGACTATCCTATTTGCTATAAGTATCATCTATACGCGTATATGAGGCGTTCCCTGAATCAGGAAAGCGAATCGTGAGAAAACTTAGGGTTTGACTGTTGATTAGTGGCTAGACTGACTGTTTCTGACACGTGTTCTGCTCCCATGGCATTTTCAGTATAAATGTGTGCTTATAGATAACGATTAGCAGTAAACCCCGTCACCATTTCCTAGGATCGCTCACGATACCATTTAAGGACTCGACAGCTAGGAAACCCCTTCTAAATTCAGGATTTGGACTATGTATATAGTTAGACTAAACCCTAACAACTTCAAAACTTATAGATGGAGACTACACATAACGGACACGTCAACAATGACTGTAACGACGAAGCGTCTAACGGATCTGCTGGAACTAACACTGCTAACAGAGTTGTGAATATCACACAGTTGATGTAGGCTCTCACAGCCGCAATCAAAGCTAACCGACCCTCGCCCAATACCCACGCACCTAGACCAATGACTCGGCCACATGCAATAAATGAATTCTGTAGGGAACAAACCCCGCTATTCCACAATGAACCTTAGCTGACCATGGCGGAAGTCTGGCTCGAAACGATCAAGGCGACCCTTGATACCTTAGAGATCACACAAGACGGGGACCGTGTGGCTCTCACGGCCTATCAGCTGCGGGGTGAGGCACGCCGCTGGTGAGAACTGATTAAGGCTATGCACGATATCGCCACCATGACGTTCGCTGATTTCTAGTCTATCTTTCTGGATAAGTACCTCCCGGCATCTGTGAATCAAGCTAAAATTCAAGAATTCCAGAGCCTGCAGCAATGTTCTATGACAGTGACGCAATACGTGGTGAAATTTGAAGAGTTGTTCCGCTACGCCCCTGCCACCATTCCAACTGAGGATGCGAAAGGCTAGGAAATTTGAGTGGGGAATTAACTCAACACGCAAAACGGTGGTGGAATTTGCATTTCCCACTTATTCTGAGGTGGTGCAGTGTGCACTAAGGTTGGAAAGAGAAGAATCAAAAGTTAGGATCGAGAAGCAGGTGACTAACACCGGAGGACCAATTAGGACTAGTTAGAATAATGGTAATAGCTATGGACCCTACTGTGCTAGGACAAACCCGTTGCAGAAGAATGACCAGAGTCGAAGAAGAAAGGATGTTGGACTAGGACCATCACAAAGATCGAGAGCGACTATGCTAAGGCACGATGCTACAATTTCCAAGCTGTTGGGCACATTAGCCGGTCCTGCCTGGAGGGGGAAAGAAGTTAGGCAAGGCCAAGAGAAAGAATCGTCGCAAGGAACCGGACACAACTATGCGAAAGTGCAGTGCTTCAACTGCTACGTCCAGGGGCATATTAGCCATGATTGCCCGCATCCTAGGAGAGGCTGATCCAAGAGGCACTTTGTTACTATTGTCTAGTAAACTGGCCTAGCGTACGAAGATGTAGAATGAGCTGACTATAGTCGCTAATGTAGTAGGAGGTTGGCAATTGCAACTATTGTAGTAGGACCTTTGATGTTATAAATGTGGTAGTAGGAGCGGGGAGATTGAGGTATTGTAATTGGACGGTTGTATTTGGCATTATGTACTTTCTTTTATCATCAGTGTACTATTTTATGTATGAATGAAATTATTATATCTTAATTATTGGGCACGATTGTTTTTGCAAATATAGTAAACTGAAACCCCCAACAAATTTCTAACTCTTGGATGGTAACCACTCGAAATGGACACGATAATGGCAACTGTCACGATGGAACATCTAACAGACCTAACAACGGAAATGCTGACATGGCCCAGCTGATGCGAGCGTTTATCGCTGCACTTAACACCAATAGGCCTCCACCTAACAATCATGCGCTGGGACCTATGACTCGTTCGCAAGTCATGAATGAGTTCTGTAAAAGACGACCTCTTGTCTTTCATGGTGAGCCCGAGCCTACTGTAGCCCAGGCCTGGCTTGAGGAGGTGAAAGTAATCCTCAACACCCTAGGAATCAATCACGATGAGCACTGTGTGGCGCTTGGTGCTTATCAGCTGCGAGGAGAAACCCGCTATTGGTGGGAACTGATTGAGGCAACGTACAACGTCGCTACTATGACATTTGCGGAGTTTAAAAATATGTTCCTGGATAACTACTTTCCTGTGATGGTTAAGCAGGCCCAGATTCAGGAATTTCAGAATTTGCAGCAGGGGAATATGATTGTAACTCAGTACGCAACAAAAGTTCGAGGAACTGTCCCGCTATGCCATCGCGCTGATCCTGACCGAGGACGTGAAGGCACGGAAGTTCGAATGGGGACTTAGTTCAACCCGCAAAATGGTTGTGGGATTAGGACTTGCCACATATTCAGAGGTAGTAAAGTGTGCGCTTAGGTTGGAAAGGGAGGAGATGGATTCTCAAACTAGGAAAACAGTAGGAGGAGTTGGTGGACCGATCAGGACTAGTCAAAGCAATAATAGCTCTGGTAATAGCCATGGACCCCAAGGTAGAAAAGAACCCTGCGCCGTCAAACAACTAGAGCTTGAGGGGTAAAAATTTCAGGCACGAACCATTCCAAAGGTCTGCACGGGGTATGACGTTAGGCCGATGTTATAATTGCTCAGGTTTTGGACACTTCAGTCAGGACTGCCCTCACCCTAGAAAGGATGGACAGACAAGATATGGGAATCAGACGTCTCAGCAGTACCAAAACTTGGGGAAACACCCAGTGCAGCAAAATGCTGGACCTGCCCAGCCAAACAACTGGAATAGGAACCCTCCTGTTAAGGCCCTGCAGACCGCCGGAGGTCATGTTTTCGCCCTACAGACTGAGCAGAACCCCTCTGTCATCCAAGGTACGTTACTGTTATTCAGTACCTGCATTCAAGCCTGATTAACATGACAATAACGTCACCTCTAGGAGGTAAAAATTTCTGATTAGTCTAATCTGTGGAAGGTGCGCAGTAGAAATAGCTAAATTGCGATTAACCCTGCGACCTGCACGTGATCGAGAAAACTAACCACGACATGAACACGGGCATGGACTGGTTGTCGACGCATCATGCGGTTATAGACTGCCATCAGAAGAAAGTGACTGCTTTCACTCCTGACAGTACCTGTTTTCGATTTAAGAGGGATAGACGGGACGTGAAATTCTGCAGCGCGATGTTCGAAGTGGCAGAACCAATTTTACGGATGGCTTGCCAAGTCTTAAGTTGGAAGAATCAGACGGAGAATATTAAGATCATCCGATAGAGATTACCAACTGCGCAGAGCCAACAAAAGAATTATGCTGATAGGAGATATAGACCCCTTGTCATTCAAAAAACCTCAGTTGCTTGATTATATAATCAAGGCTTGATTTGAGCAGCACTTATAGATTAAAGGCATAAAAAATTGATGAACAATGTAGAACTCCTTTGGGTTTGGAGGTTTTGGCTACCCTCTTGGTGTTTTCACTCACAAAACTACTACAACTCGGAAATTGATGCGTTGTTATTGCTAGGTTTGCAACCTAGGCTATGTGTATTAAAGGCAATATGTATAGTGGGTGTATAACATGGGAGAGAGATAGAAAATCTATTTGTAAACTCATAGGAAATGGTCCTATTTATAGGAATTGGAGCTAGGGTTAGAGATAATTATGAGGGAATTAACTAAATTTGAAAATAGAGTTAATTTTCCATAAAAACTCTTCCTAATAAAGTCCCGAACATGCACAATAAGTTGGGTGAACGGATGGGAAGAGTTTGGATGAAATCCAACACTCGCAAAAGCTTCTGATTCGCTGCGAGCTGATCTATCAGACGCCACATCGATTTCACGGCTGATACTTCGAGACAACACTGGAGCCCAAACTTCGCGGGCTCGCTTCGGGCTCTACCGAACTCCGATTTTGACGTTGTTTAACCGTTGGAAAGCTTGTTAAGTCTACTTTCTAGACCAATTGGTTTTGGTCCAAAATAATATGTACAATTAAATAGATGACAATTTTACCCTCAGTGGGTCGGAAAATGAATGATTTTGGTAAAACGCTCGCATCTCCCTCATTTTAAATCGGATTGAGACATATTATATATGGATAAAAAAGGTTTTACAAGTACTAGAAGATGGTGGACCCCAACCATAAAAGTAGGCAAGTTTAATTTATTGAAAGTGGGCAGAAAGCAGACCTAACAACAATTTATCAGAGCCAACTAAGGCTAAAACATGTTCTAAGTGTCATGCGTCACTTCCCTCTCTAATTCTTAGGCATTCTTCATTCCCTAAGAGTTCCACATAGTTCAAAAGCATCTCTCCTCATCAAAGCATACGTAATCAACTCATCATCGGCATCTCGCACGTGGCAGAACTTAAAATATCTACCGAGCCAATTTAGGGTGTCTACAGATATCAAATCAAACTTTTGGCGACATAGTTTTTAGCGGGTTGTTCCACAAACTGACTTAAACTGAATAAGTTAGTGGAACTGGCTTATTCAGTGATATTGGGTTGTTCTCTTGTGATGAATTGGCATGTCTCGTAAAGCGTTATAAGTCAGTTGGATTAGAGAAAAGTTGAAGATTAAACAAATCTCACTTTTTGAGTTAAATAATTAGATTACAAAAGTTGAACAAATGATTATTCACATTTGTTACCAAATACTCCTTCATCCATTAAATTTTCTAAGCAAATAACCTAGTCTTATACGTGCTAACAAACGTGGTATTTTTGTATATGTTATTTATACCTTTTATTGGATAGGGGAACCAATCAACCAACAAAGTAAAATTCATTACATAGAAACACCAAAATACCCAGGACTTATAGGAGTGACTCAATTGAAGTTACAACAATCCAAGGCCAGTAAAAGATGCAGGGGTTAAAAATGGAAATATAATAATGGTATCTCCAAAAGATGCAGGGGTTATAAGAGATTCTTTCCCTTACAAGGGATGTTAATTTACCGATTATCTTATCATTTGACCTCCAAAAGCGGAAAAAGATGTTTTAGCAAGTGATTTGGGCGCTCTCATTTTTTCATACAACAGTATGTCCTTGAGGGGTCTGGTGTGTTTAACACTGTGTAATAAGGAGGGCCAATTGGTCCATTCAGCTACGGGATTTAAATAAGAGTGTCTTTATTTACCCAAAATAGGAGAACGTCCATATAACAATTACAAACCCCCAAAAAGAGTAAAGGGTCCTTCTAATGATCATCCATTGAGCTGACAATAAACAAAGAAAAAGATAAAAAATCAAAAAATTACGGGCCCCCCTACTTTTGGGGGTCTATTCCATACCAGTCCTTTTTTGTCTTACCATTATTACAAATACCAATTGAAAGAAATTGAAAATACCTGTGAGCATAGCGGAAACTTGAAATCGTACCTTCAACCATTATTGTTCAAGTAATCGAACAACGCAGAGAAATCTTCTAACCTATGACCCACGTAATGAACCCCATTGATAGAAAACAGGCTTGTTCTTATTCGGGTTAGGTCAGGGACCCTCTGTATGTGATATTTATAGGCAACATATTCCTATTATCAAGGAAAAGTTGTCTCCAAAAGGTGTCTTTCTCTAGGGGTGCGTCTCTTGATCATGTGTCTATTCATAAAGGGGTATGACTTTTGATGTACCTTATTCCAATAATTATACCCTTTCACATAGGATACACCATTTCACACGGGATGTCTTTTCATAATAAGATACTTTTTCACAATTAGACACCAAATAATTGGACAATTTATTTATCATTCATAACTTCAATTAATAAATAGAAAATGATATGTAGGCCACATATATAATTTCTTACACTCTGCGCATGGGAGAACATATTGAGCATGTGGTTGACGTTATCACATTAACATGCCGATGTGAAAATATTTTATTGCTTATCTTTTATTATATATATCCATTTTTTGTAAAATTTATATTTTTGAAACATACTTGACGAGATATATCAAAAAAGATCCCTAGTGAATATGAAATTATGTATACAAAAAACAGTTATTTTTTTGAGGTGTGAATTGTTTGTACAATGAGTGTGAATTGTTTTATGCAAAAGGCGTGAATTGTTACAGATGTGTGAATTTGTGTGCTATTGGGGGTGTAAATTGTTGAGGAGTATGAATTGTTACATGTGTGAATTGTGTGCTATTTGGAAGTGTGAATTGTTACAGGGTTGTGAATTGTGTTTTTTGGGGTGTGAATCGTGTGCCATTGGTGTGTGAATTGTTTGGGGTGCGAATTGTTCCATAGGTGTGAATTATGTTCAAAAATTGCAATAATAGTGAGCATGGAAAATAACATTAAACAGGGCTTATACGGATAGGGTTTGAGAAGGGGTGGACCTAGACGGGTAAACTATGCCAAAAAAAAAAAATTAACGGCTAGCCTGAATCCTATACATTTCAGTATACTTTTTGTACTTTTTCATTCATTTTCCTACATTTTCACATATTTTAATATATATTTTAAAACTTAACAATAGCTAGGCTGATTTTTTTATAAAAAAATCCTAAAGTAAAACTCCTTTAAAACAATCCGTAGTGGACTAGTGGGGTGGGTGGGTCTGACTCAAAAGGGATAAAGTGAGAAATCCACAAATGTTAATATGTATAGATTCTTTCCTACACTCCTTTTCAGAGCGCGTGGGGAGACACGTTCCAATGGATGATTTGTTCGGAAAAACCTATGGGTACCGACACATAGGCACATAAAACACACAGATCAGGCTCGGGGACCCACGTTTGGGTCCCACAAGAGTGATTCAAACCGTTCATTATTCTTAGAATATTTTTACGAGTGCCCACAAAAAATCAGCTCAATCGAACGGTTAGAAGTGGTTGAACCAAAATACCACCGTTTCAATCAAAAATCTTTTTATTGAAACGGTGGGACTTTGGTTTCAACCATTTCTAACCGTCCGATTGAGCTGATTTTTGGTGGGCCCCTCGGAAAAATGTTCTAAGAATAATGAATGGTTTGGATCACTCGTGTGGGACCCAAACGTGGGTTCCCGAGCCCGATCTGTGCATTTTTGAACTGGTAGTAACTTAATGAGTTTATTGTAACGATTTTTTTAGCTGTATTCTAATTGTTGTAAGATTCAGATCAAATTTTTATATCATATTTTTGTCTTGACGAGATGAATTAAAAATGTTAGAATAAAAATAATTCAAATTGAAAAAAGTACAGACAAGACTATAAAAAAAACAAAGAAGTCAACTTTTACAACATGGAAAATAATTTATGCATTTCTTTTTATCTTTTACACACCATTTTTTGTTGTTGTTGTTGACTTAGCCATGTGACATTACCAAACTGCCCCTTACATATAAAAACTCTGGGTGAGTATTTTCTGTATGAAACTCAGCCTAGAAGTTTAGTAATTTCTAGTGAATAAAAAAAGGGTGGATGAAGATAAAAGGAAAATCATTTTCCTTTTGACATTTTTATTTATTTAATGTTATTCTTGCTTTAGAAATAGCCCCAGGGGTAGTGGGACAATTAATCCCACTTTTGTTGAAGGAGTATAGCCATTTGGTTGATATCGCCATATTGGATACCAGCCATTTGTTCAAGTGCTTATTAGTATGTACTTCAAGATTTTGGGTTCGAATTAATCGACGTATGTCAACACATTTTGTAGGAATTTGACTGAAAAATCAA
The DNA here is from genome assembly GCA_036023075.1 of Gaultheria prostrata. Lineage (NCBI taxonomy): Eukaryota > Viridiplantae > Streptophyta > Magnoliopsida > Ericales > Ericaceae > Gaultheria > Gaultheria prostrata. Next base: position 31,390 of record JAXBDA010001812.1, on the reverse strand, counting down.
CTGCCATTATTTAATTGATCAAGATCGAAGACGAATAATAATGTGTAATTAGATATAAAAAAAATTATCTAGTAACAGGAGAACCATCTTACATACTAAACTTTTAAACCACTAAAATTTAGAAGTGGAATGAGGTCTTATTCTTAGAAAAATCTTCGTAATAAAAAATTACTATAAAAATACAAGAAAGAAATGCAGACATAAAGAATAGTGTTACTAACTTGTGCCTAATAGGTATACAATAATGGTACAACTTTTATGGTCCGACAGTTATTGCTACATGTATGTAAATTTTTTGGTACTAAAGTAATTACTCCCTCTTTACCAATTTATTGGTCTCTTTTAATAAATTCCAACTATTTAGGGAAATATAATCATTATACTTGTTATACTTTTTCTTTCCTTTTTTTTACTCTTTAGAACATTATCATTACGTGTACTTACTCTAAAAAGAAGGGTAAAAATGGAATTTCATTACCTAATGACCCCTTGGTTTTGAATCGGGACAAAAAAATTAGGACAACAAAAAGCAGTGTTTGAGACCAAAAATTATGAACAAAGGCTATTGGCACTATCATAATTCATAAGTGTATTGGCTTATCTAGCTTTATTCAAATAAAATCCCAATAATCCCAGTGTTCTAAAGGGGTGTTTGAGAGCCTCATTTTCAGCTTTTCATTTTTAATTTTGTCTTTTTGATTTTTTGGATTATGGTCATAATGTATTTTGATTTTGGTAGGAGTGTTTGAGAGAAATGTGCAAAATAAATTTTGAAACAGGAGTAGTGTTTGAGAGATATGTACAGAATACATTTTGTAGGTCTTTTTGTTAATTAAAATGGGAAAAGTGAAAAAGGAGAAGTCAAAAAGCTCATCTCAACCTATTTTTGACTTCTCTTCTCTAAACTCAAAAACCCAACTCATTTTTGCAGAATGTGCTTTCACTATGGTGTGTCAAACACCTAGAAGTAGAAAATGTAAAAATCTAAATGCAAAAATTAGGTGGCCAAACACCCCCTAAGCGCTCTTAAGAATCGCGTGGGTTAAAGCTCTTAAGAATCGCGTGGGTTAAACCCAATAATCCCAGCATAGACTGATGAGTCATAGCCAATTGGACCACTGAGTTGGAAAGCCCGTTTTTTCCGGGTTGTCAGTCTATAGGGCTACAAAAGAAAAGCCTAGCCAGTAGGCCTCTGTTTTGGGTTCTTTGCAACCCTTTGCAATTGATGGCTTTGATAAAGACCTAACCCTTTCCATGCCTTCCACAAATTGACAAAACAATAATGATACATACATACTTTCAATCACATACAACCACACACCCTCTCACATGTGGTGGGGCCCACTGTGGGTCACACATGGTGTGGGCCCCACCACATGTGAGATGGTATGTGATTGTGTGTGGTTGAAAGTGTATATATGTATCATTATTACACCCCTCTACAAATTTCCAAATATGTGGAAAAGGCCAAAATGCCTATCACACAAACTAGTGATCATTGTCTGTCAAACTCCAAAGATTCTCTTCTGGCTCACATGGACCATTTTTCTGGAAGAGGGGTTGCTGCTTTGCAACTTGTGCACATTAAGGTTGCGCAGAATTCAGGCCGTCCGATACGTGGATAGATGACCCAAATTTTAAACAAAGGAAAAAAACAATTTATGAGAATAGTTTATTTTCAATCCGAATCGTTGAAAACACTTGTGGACGGCTGTGATTTTACGCCCTTGCTATGCACAGGTTACACATCTGCCCCATCCCCCCTTTTGCATCTCATACTCTGTGTTTGGATGAGTTTTGAAAATAAAATTTTGAGAAATTTTTTTGAGATAGTGTTTGGTTGGATTTTTGAAAATGGGAATAATGAGTTAATGATTGGAGATAGATAGCGAGAGAAAGAGAATAATGAGGTAATGAGTGGAGAGAGAAATATTAAAAATGATTGGGAAAAGAAAGATTATTTTTGAAAATTACAAAAAAATAGAACCAAACAAGGCCTTATGGGGCAAATCTAAAGTTAGCTCATTAAGTTGACATTAAAGTTTAAAAAGTATATTGAAATATGTAAAATGTATAGGAATATATTTTTTTTTTGTCTTTATATGTGCTTATTGTCAGCCCAAAACTGACAACAGCCCAAAACTGACAATATAAAAATTCAATTTATTGGCTCCAAGATGTCCTCTATACCTTCATAAATGCGATTGTCTTGATATGTTTTGATTTCTAAAAAAAAAAAAGCTTACTTCCTCCATTCCTAATTGTTATTCGTAACGGATGAATTTTCCGTTTGATAAAATCTTTACTTTCAGCATCTACAATTCTCATTTGCTAAAAGTAACAACGTGATTTTAGCAACCTACTACTTTAGCAAAAAGAGTATGTGAGAGGAAATTAACATTTAACAACTTAGGTTTTATCTAATGGAAACCGAAAGTGATTTTGGCAACCTTGCTATAACTCAACTTTTATGGAATTTCCCATTTTAACAAGGGAATTGTTATTGGCACTCCACTTTTCTCTATTGACACTTCCTTTTTTTGTCTATATCCATAAAGTGCAAGGGTAATTTACCTAATAAAGACAAAAAAGGGAGTGCCGACAGAGAAAAATGGAGTGCCAATATCAATTCCCAATAACAAATGGGAAATAAAGTAGTTCTTTTTCGATATATGTGTCGGTTACAAAATTATCTACTATATCTCAAAAAATACTAAATTCAGCCCACTGACTGTTCTTAACGTTTAAAAATTCTATTGAAATTTATGAAAAATATATGAGAATGTGTGAAAATGTTTTAAAAAAATGTAGAAAGGACAGAAGAGTGTGTTTTTTGTCTCTTTTTTTTGCTTATTATCAGCTTAGTTGGCTGTCAATCGTAGGATCCCTCATAATTTATGATGTCTTAAGTAATTTTTAAATTTTTATCTAACAGAACTAATTGAGAACTATCAAAATACACATTGTCTATACAAAATGTTTAAAATTGGAAAACCAGAATCATCTTGGCTTAGATTTGTTGACCACTGTTGTATAATTTGCCTTGTGAAAAAAAATATAATGTGCTATAATGTGTTAAAGTCTTTTCATTGGCAGTTTAGTTTTTTAGAACTGCTACTCGCACGTATGTCTGTGCACTGACCGCTTTGAGGGGCCCACTTTGAGATTTCGTACAAATAATAATTCGAACCGATCATAGTATCTAAAATAGAAAGATTTGATCAACCACTTCCAATAAACCTATTGAGCTGATTATTCTCGGGACCATTCGAAAAAATATTTTAAAATTAATTAATGATTCGAATTATTTGTATGAAACCTTGCAGCAGGCTGTAGGCCTCACAAAGCGGTTTTTGTGCACATACATCTTTGCACGATCTGTGCAAGTAACTTTAACATTTGCATTATATGTTGTTTTTGTACTGAGTTTAATTTAATCGTTACGTACCTCACATGAATTATGCAACGTCCCATTATTGAGAGATTTTTCAGTGCCGAGCGGGGATCACGTGATATCCGTGCGCGCGATCTCGGCTGTCCATTTCGGTTTTGGACGGTACGGATTTTCGATAGAGAAACATGAGAGAGAAAGGGGGAGAGAGAGGAGGAGAGAGAGAGTTTCGATCTCGGCCGTCCAATGTTGGACGACCCGGATGCAATGTTCGGATATCACGTAGACTCGGCCACGTGGTATCCATTCGGTACCCAAATTTTTTTCCCCATTATTGAATCTTTTGACGCTTGACAATAACAAATATATGCACAAAGTTTTTGGTCACAACAAACCTATGAAAGAGGTAAAGTTTTCTACTAGTAGTTATCTAAGTATCATCTAATGATTCCACAATACCTAAGTTTACCTCGGGGAACTTTCGCAGAACCTCTAAATAAAACTATATATTATTTGCAAGTGGTGGTTAGCTCATGCTTTGGATGCCCTATACTGCGTCCGGGGATCGAGTTCTATTTCCCCCTCCCCAAATGTAATAGATTAGTAATGACGAATGATCCCCCAAAAAAACTAGTATATACTATTTGAGAAGTTTATTTAGCACGAGTATAAAAAACTGATGATAGGTATTGATGTAGATCTATGGACCCCGTATTTAGGCCCCGTTCCGCTAACTCAAAAAGCCAAAAGCCAGCTTATTGCGCTTTTCAAGACAGGTCATCCCCTCACAATACATCACATAAAAAATCACAAAAACCACAAAAGTCAAATGCGTATTACGAGCTCTCACATAAAAAACCCCAAAAACCAAAAAACCAAAAAACTAATCTTAGTGGAACACCCCTTATTACATAAATGTTCTTTTCCTAATAAAAACTCCTAAATTCAGGATTAGCAATCGAAACTCGGGCACCATGTAGTGCAACTACAGAGGCAAAATGTACAATTCGAGTCGCCGTATATTTCATAATTCATACTGTATAAAATCTAGACTATATTGTAGAGATGTGTGCTATGTATGCTTGGATCGCACACTTCACGCATTCCTGCATTATCGGGTCCCATGCTAGGGCGATTAGCTAGAGGAGCCTTTCAATTCAAATAGCCAAAAAAAGTTATCTTTGGGAGTACATTTCTCTGCCCCACAATTGGAAAGACACTACTTTAAAGAGTTATCAGTTGCACATGGAAACCATATTCCAATCATCATAATAACCAAGATGAAAATTAGGTAAAAGAGAAAGCTTGGGCGGGCAATTTCTTGGACATGTTTAGGAGCTAATGTGCAATTAATCCAGGCCATTCGAGCCAAAACCCTCTTATTTATTTTCACCATTCATTTTTTTTTTTTGATCAGAGAAACATTTCATTTCATAATAAGATCTCAAACACAATACAGGGGTGAACCCTAACTACCGAGTACAAGACACGAGCACAACCACTAAGGGTATAACAGGATTATCGTACTGCACGAAACAGACCAACACTACGTGTCAACATAGAGTCTGTCTAAGAACCAGCAGAAGAGCAACCCAAAAACACGGGAGCCCAGCTCACCCCATTGACAGTAAACCGGATGAGATCTAGCCACAAAACCACCGGAAAACTGGAAAAACCAGTCCGGCCAAACAGAAAAACAAGCAACATGAAATAAATTTACCAAACTAATTCAACACATACAAAAACCCATGAAAACGAAGCTGCCCCAACCACCTCACACAGAGTTGAACCGAGTCAGACCGAGTTGTACTGGGTGACGAACGAGTTGATTATTACCCACCACCGCAACCCACCGGATCTGGGAAATCCAGACCGGATCTAACAGCCAAGCGCTAGCCGCCGGCTAAACCTTTCAGCACTGAGCCTCCTTATTGCTCCACCGTCAGCCGCCATGCAAGCCACCCTTCGTCGTCTCCACTTCGCTGAAACAGAACCCAGTGCGCCGGATCGCACCACCGACAGACGACGGCAAGAGGACCGATCCACACTGATCCAAGGAGCAACAGCCGCGAAGAGAACTAGAAACGGCTGTGTGAACACGCTAACGGGGAGAAGGTGAGGGAAGAAGAGAGAAAGGGGATCTAAGAGACGGGGGGAGGAGGCGGAAGGAGGAGAGGAGCCTCCCCCCCCCCCCCCCCGAGGAGAGACCAGATCTGGAGATGAGTTTTTTAGGGCCGGCTAGAGAGAGGTGCTCTCAACTAGAGAGAGAAAAAATTTTGTTGTCTATTCTCACCATTCATTTCGACTCTAAAATAAATCAAGTAACATTATATCACCCATTATTACCAAAATCTTCCAAACTAAGTACGTACTATTTAATCCTCATATGTATATGTCACATCAATGTGAGTCTACTCTCCATAAGTAATACTCCATCCGTCTAGGATTTCTCGTTCATTTACGGTCATGCGTGTCAATTTTCAATTGCTCGTATCTTTCAATTAATAATGTGTTTTACAATTTTGAAAACTTTGTTTAATAGATCTCCTCGAAAACTATCAAACCAGATCTATATGGAACATGGAGTAACATTATACATTTGAAAATATAAATAATTTTTTGAGGTGTTGTGAATAGTGCAAGTGGATAAGAAATTTGGGACGGTTGTAGTACTCCATACTATTTTATACCCCCTCACTATCTTGAGTTTGGGGTCCACACCCCGCAGTGAACGCAATTGTGGGTCCTCTATAATCTGTATTCGAGATCGAAACCATTCAATTTGGTTGTAATGTTGAGTGAATCATTCATGTAAAAATTAAATTAATTGGATATTGGTAGTCATATGGTCGGATACCATTGTTTTTACAAAAAATAGATGGTCAAATCATTTAGAGAATAAATTGTAAGACAAATTTGTCTCAATTGTGTGTCTACCAATTTTCGATGATCTTAATTTTCGTACCCATAATGCGTTCAACATTCATGAAAAAACAAACAATTCCAATCCCAAATGAAGATTTTAGAATACCCACAATTGAAGTCACCATAGGAACCCCAAGCCCCACTATTTTAAACCAACCCCACATTCAATCGACTGTTAGATTTATCAGAACAACTACTATGGCTTTTTATTGGAATAAACAATTATTTTTGGGTAAACATTGGAATAAATAATTTAAGATACTTGTAATTGTGGTCTAGCAAAGGGACATAAGAGAGATTTGCCGAATGGGAAGGGGACACTCCCCCGGAAACAAAGGGAGCCACGGCTCCTGCCAGAGGATCATCTCATCCACATTTGCAATACATCGAGTGCTAGTTTTTCAAAAAAACAAGTTATGATAAAATCTGCATACATTGTTTTCGCAAACGATAAAATTTAATTTTGATAAACTCCACTCAATGCATGAAATCTAATTTTGCTAAAATCATTTGGGAATTCTAGATTTGATGAAAATTATTTGGAAAACTAGCCACAAAATGATATCCATACATCCCAATAATAATAGGCGTACCCTTCAAACTTTTTACACTAATTTCCTTGCCGGGCTTGGTTTGAGTCTTTGAGATACCATACAATTAGGGATAGAATCAGGAATTTCACTACGCAAGTGATCAAATTTTTTTCCAAAATATATTGCAGGAGCGAACCTGTATGATTCATAAGAAATCTTTTTTTTCCTATATAAAACTGGAGGATTTTTTTTTCTTCTTGCAGGGGAGACCGCCTCTGCTAGCCTCTCTCTGGCTCCATCACTACATACAAATGATCCGAGCTATTCAGTAATTTATTGAGGTGCTAAAGGAAAAATTAGCTCATAGGATAACTATAAGTACTTAATCTAATTGTCTAATTTTTCTTACAGAGGGGTGATTTGGCAAAAAAAAAAAAACTTGTTTTTTGGTTTATTTGGGGGAATAAATCGGAATAAACCACAGTGGTTTGACAAAAAAATAGGAGTTGTTTTTTGGGGGGAATAAACCGGAATAAACCACACTGGTTTGACAAATAAACCATATGAGTTCTCTTTAAACAGTGGAATAAACCACAATTTGAACCAAATGAGTTTTTTGGTTTATTTCTACATAAACTAATAAACCAAAAAACAAGTTTATTTTTTTTTGCCAAATCACCCCAGAATTAAGGATTCTGAATCCTGTAAAAAAAGTCAAACGATTAAATCAAGCGTTTTACGTTATTCGATTGAGCTGATTTTCGTACATGATTATTGGAAATATTATTTTAGAATTTATGAACGAATCCGATTATTTGTATGACACTCTAGAAAAAAAATTTAAAGAAAAAATATCTACGAAAAATACGCTCTATATATCTAATTTAACCACCACAAACACACACAATCTCTCCCTCTACCTCTCTCTCTCTATACATACGCACTCTCTCTCTCTCTCCTTTTCTCTCTCCTCTCACTCTGTCACACATCAAAGCAGTAGCTGCTTCCTCCACCCAGCAGTCGCAGCGCTGCTGCTTCTGCAGCCGCTGCAACTTGCAGCTAAGAACCCACATCTACACATACACATCTACACATACTCCTCTGTATATATCCTAAAAAACTGTTCATATTGAGTACAAATTAGTAGTGAGAGAGAGAATTTAGAGAGAGAGAGAGAGAAAGTCTGAAAGTATTTTTCACTCGTTTCTTTTTCACAGTGCGAATTGCAGGCTCTCTCTCTCTCTCTCTCTCTCTACATCCCATATTCACACCAGAGCTCTTGATAAATTCAATTTCACTTCTCCAATTTGTGTCCTAGGGCTTTTTTTCCCGAGCATGTGTGGACTGATCGATCTCAACGCGGCTCACGACGGCGATGAGGCGGCGGCGTCGTTCGATTCTCCTTCTGCTGCTGCTTTGGCGATAGGTTCATCATCATCGTCGTCGTCGTCGTCGCACGTGTGCTTGGAGCTGTGGCACGCGTGTGCAGGGCCCCTCATATCGCTGCCGAAGAAAGGGAGTGTGGTGGTTTACTTCCTACAGGGACACTTGGAACTCGTCTCTGAGTTTCCGGCCGCAGCGCACGATCTCCCTCCTCACGTCTTCTGTCGAGTTCTCGATGTCAAGCTCCATGTAAGTCATCATCCAACTTTGCGAAGAACACGTGTGATTCGATGACGAATTTTGCACTCTATTTTCTTATAGTAGTAATCTCTTATAAATGTACCTTAAAATGTCTTTTTAGTTGTTAATATTATGGGCAACGCAAGCACTAAAATACAAAATTTGCAATTTTGGAGTTCCATTTCTAAGAAATTGGGTTGTAAAAATAATTTTTGTATGACTTTAAGTATGCAATTGAGTACTTCGTGTTCGGAATTCGCATACATACAATGGAGGATTATTACTTTTGTACTCCGAATGTGTTATCTTAAACTTGCTAAGCTCTCCCCATTAGGGGAGGATAATATTATGTAATCACAAATAATTAGGGATATCAATACATATTAATATAATTTTTTTTTTGATATGGATACATTTTTTTATCCATTATCCTCCGCCTAAGGCTCAGGTTAGCATTTTCCCTCTCTTGAATATGTCGGCCAGTGGGCCAGTGTTTGGCGCGGTAGAATGAAGGTGAAATGGAAACATCACTCTTTCGAAAAGTTTCTCATTCCCTCTTGTGGTTCACTAGAAAGAGTAAACAGAATGTCCATTAGAGTTATTATGCACCATTTAATTTGTTCTGAAAATCAATCTAGTAAGCCACTAACTAGCCACACTCCCTGAATGTTGTTTATTTGGGGGTTTCAAAGTTTCAGAAGTCGGATTCTACTTGGATCTTCCATTTGTGATATTTTGCTATTTTTGGATTTGTTATGAAATACGTGCCATCAAAATATCGCATAACAAACAGAATGTCCATTAGTAATGAAAACGTGTGGTTCACTAGAAAATAAACAAATTAGAGTTAGTAATGAATCCACCGTTTCATTTCTTCTGAAAATCACTCCAGTAACAACACAACCTATGCGATTTTTCCTGCATCGGCAGTTTTGGTTAATTTTCGATTTTTTATGAAATACTCTGTTTGTTGGTAGGCTGAGGCGGCCACTGATGAGGTTTATGCACAAGTCTCTCTAATTCCTGATATGCAGGTGAGTTGTGGTAATGTGGTTTTATGCAGTGTGTTTAGATTATGTGTGTGTTTGCATTTTTATGACTCTGTATTTCTGCTCTAATGATTGGAAAATCTTTCATGAATATAAGTAAAGTGGTTCTATAAGTCATGGAAGAACCTAATTTTCATCATATGAGGAATAAGCAAACTTGAACAAGGTATACCAAGTTGGTGTCTATTGAGGTATTGACAGCAATTCTTGGAGGGTTAGATTGGGTATAAACCATTATTTGGTGAGATAGGTATTTCACCAAAATTTGATTAGAGAAGCTTTGGATTTTTTGGGAAAGATATGGTCACATGTCCGGTAAAGGATTTGAGCATATTGGATTTTCTTGGGAAAGATGGGGTCACATGTTCGGTAAAGGATTTGAGCATATAGCTTTTCCACAAGAAATGGTTAATTTTTTTTTTTGGGTTGGTCTGGAATTTTAAAAAGATTTGATCAGCAACCATTGGAGTTCCTCATACCATCTCAAGCTTTTGACTAAATTTATACTCAAATTTGATGGAAAAGACAGCAAGGCTTGCAGGTGGCTCTTTAGAAGGATCGTTTGGTTAGGATTTTGGAATGCATTTGTTTCATTACAAGGTGTCCGGGCCAGCTTGCTTATATTATCTGCAGTGTAATCGTAAAATGCTTCCTTTGATTTAGTCACCTGATGTACCAGAAGTGAAAACTGATGTATTTTCAAAATGAAAAGCCAGAAAATGCAACCTGAAGTACAATTTTGCTAGGAATCGGACATTGAGAATGCTAACGAAATGAGCCCAATGATATTCTGGAATGGTGTTTCTTTGTATTTACTGGGGTACTTTGGTTCATTGATGAGTAATTTGCAATCTTTTGAGGTTAAGTATGTTTTATCTGAATATACTGTATGAAGCAGATTGAGCAGAAATGGAGAAATGGGGAAATTGATGCTGAAAGTGAAGAAGATGACATTGAAGGTGTTACAAAGTCTACCACACCCCACATGTTCTGCAAGACCCTCACTGCTTCTGATACTAGCACTCATGGAGGTTTCTCTGTCCCTCGTCGGGCTGCTGAGGACTGCTTTCCTCCCCTTGTAATTTTACTCTTACTTTCACATACTTTAGTTTTTCATTTGAATCCAGTTTATTTGTATAACATGAGCATGTACACACATGGCCCAGTTTCTTCTATATGCTTTAGGATCATAAGTTTTCCATAATTTTTTTTTTTTCTGTAGGACTATAAACAGCAAAGGCCTTCACAAGAACTTGTAGCAAAAGATTTACATGGCACAGAATGGAGGTTCCGACACATCTATCGGGGTTCGTTACAAAAACATGAATTTCATATGTTTCATCTGTTGACAGTGTTTTTTTTCTTTAAATGGAACAATGGGCATTTGACGCATTGTGATGTAGATTTGAGTTTCCGATTTAATTTGCTAACTCTCTGTTTTACTTTTTCTGTCTGAGCAGGCCAGCCTCGAAGGCACCTGCTTACTACTGGTTGGAGTGGATTTGTCAATAAGAAGAAGCTTCTCTCTGGAGATGCTGTGCTCTTTCTAAGGTAGAAAATTCTCAATTTAAATACAATGAAGAGTTGCTATCTAGATTCTGAAATTAATCTATTGCAGGGCTGGTGATGGAGAATTACGATTGGGAATCCGAAGAGCTGCTCAAGTCAAGAGCGATTTTCCTCTTCCAGTTCTCTCTAACCAGAATTCGAATGTCGGCAGTATCAATGTTGTGGTCAATGCTATATCTACTAGTCGTGTGTTCAATATTTGCTACAATCCAAGGTATTTGAAGTGAAATGTTTTCCAGTGGAGATGCGATTCAAACTGTTGCTAATTAAAACTTTAATCTGTGTGGTCAGATTGTTTTTCAAAATTTGTCAAGTTCCTAAAAAATAACCTAGTGCAACTGATCTAATGTACTCTAACCTAGTGCAACTGATCTAATGTACTCTTCATTCTGATTTGCGTTAATTGTTCCAATGAAACTAAGTGCTTTTTTTTTTTTTCCTCTCATTCGGAAGTCTCAGCCCAAGATTCTAACTTCAATGGTGGGAACAACACCCGGACTCCGGTGCTCCAGTGAACAATATATATATATAGAATGGCGATCTAATGAGGGATCCCTCAACTCCCTAAGTTGTGGACCTCCACTTTTCGGACCAAATTTCAACGATCCGAACCGTTAGATGTGTTTAAAAGGTGTTTTTAAGGTCTAACGCGAGGATTCGTTGAAAAAAAACACTCGGAAGGGGTTGATCGGAGCAGTTTTTGTAAAAAACGTTATCTATAGCGTTTTTCACAAAAACTGCTCCGATCAACCCCTTCCGAGTGTTTTTGTTCAACAAATCCTCGCGTTGGACCTTAGAAACACCTTTTAAACACATCTAACGGTTCGGATCGTCAAAATTTGGTCCGAAAAGTGTCCAAAACGTGGAGGTCTGCAACTAAGGCTCGTTGAGGGATCCCTTATTAGATCATGACTATATATATATATATATATAGGGGCCGGATCCGTAGACACATATTTTGCACACTCGTTTTGACATTCCATCTCAGCCATTGAGATGGAGGGCTGAGATTAAAAATTAATTGGACAAGCCCCTCTTTCGTTTTCTCCTTCACAGCTGGAACCCCATCTCTATCTCCCCCAAAACAATGGTGAACTCACTGCTCTACCGACGACGACGACGACGACGACCCCCAACCCGCTCACGTGTTCTCCCTCTCTCGCTGCTCGTCGTCACTCTCTCTCGCTCGTTCAGGATCTACTAAAGAAGGGGCTGGATCATTGAGCCTTGATGTGTTAATTTTTTATCGATTCAGTTACTAGTTTTGTGGGTTTCTACTAAACTATGACTTGTTGATATTGGAAAGCAGACTTGTACATTTCTCAATTTCTTTTTCCCTGTCTCGAACCTCAACATTTTGTAGGCCCAGTTTGGGGCATTTTGTTATGGCTATTTATGAACCCATCCACGCGGCGGCTGTGAGGTCGTTTCATCACCAATACCCACCTGCCACAGTTTCTCAGAAGATTGAATTTTGAAAGAACGATAAATTCGTCCAGTAACCCACCAGAAGTGATAAGCATATTGTTAGTACTGCTGCTACCACCATTGAAACTTGATAAAGGAGTATTTTTTACTCCAAAATGTTGAGGAAGTAACTGGGTTCTGCGGGATTCGAGAAACTCCCAATCGAGAAGCTTGATGGACATAATTAAACGGCCGTTAAGCTTCAACCACCATTTATTTTTCCAGGGTTGTTGGCTTCATCGGCGTCGGAGATTGGGTTCGGCGGCGTCTCGTCGCCGGGAGTCAAGGGACTGGAGGGGGAGTGAGTTCAGTTGTGGAGGGAGTTAACAGAGAAGGGAGAAAAGAGGGAGAGATAGGGTTCAGTGTTTTGGGGAAAGATGGAGAGAGAGGGGGAGGGGTCCATCTAATTTTTAATCACAGCCCTCCATCTCAATGGCTGAGATGGAGTGTTAAAATAAGTGTGCAAAATGTGTGTCCACGGATCCGGCCCCATATATATATATATAGGAAGAAGATCCTATAGGGGCTCCCTTCCATAGCTTATGTAAGGGATTTTTCGTTCGAGATTGAATTTCGACAATCCGAACCGTTAGATGCGTTTAGAATGTATTTTTAAGGTTCAACGCGAGCAATCGTAAAAAAAAAATACCCGGAAAGGCTTGATCCGAGCAGTTTTCGATAAAAACGTTATACATAGCATGTTTTCAAAAACTGATTGGATCAAGCCCTACCGGGTATTTGTTTTTTACGAATCCTCGCGTTGGACCTTAAAAACATGTTTTAAACACATCTAACGGTTCGGATTGTCTCGGATCATTGAAATTCAATCTCGAACGACAAATCCCTTACATAAGGCTTATGTAAGGGAGCCCTTATAAGATCCTCCTCCATTCAAGAAGATCCTATAGGGGCTCCCTTACATAGCTTATGTAAGAGATTTTTCGTTCGAGAATGAATTTCGACAATCCGAACCGTTAGATGCGTTTAGAATGTGTTTTTGAGGTCTAACGCGAGGATTCGTAAAAAAAAAATACCCGAAAGGGCTTGATCCAAGTATTTTTCGATAAAAACGATATACATAGCGTTTTTTCAAAAACTGATTGGATCAAGCCCTACCGGGTATTTTTTTTTTTATGAATCCTCGCGTTGGACCTTAAAAACATGTTTTAAACACATCTAACGGTTCGGATTGTCTCGGATCATTGAAATTCAATCTCGAATGATATAAGATCCTCCTCCTATATATATATATAGAAAGTGGTCATCCTCAGGAGTTACATTTGTAGCTTAATGTTTTGCTCATGAGTTTGTATTCTATCTTTCCAAGAGTGTGACCCGTGGTACATAGTTCATGTCTGGGGGCCATACTTGACAAGAGATGGACACAGGCGGGAAAGAGGTCCCTCACTTTGATTCCTGCCCTGTTAGCATTTTCTATCCGAGATTAGGGATTAAGGATGAAACTTCCATCTTCTTTCTTCAATTGGATTACGGATAAGACCAGAAAGGCTGTTATTGGGGCAAATGATGCAAATAGTAGAGGGGGAGACAAATCTATAAAAAGCAAGAAGCCCGGATGTAGGGGACGGACAACCCTGGATGGTACTTTATCTATTGGCTCATTTTGATGAAAAACCGTCTTGCTCAATTCTGTGAAGGGCTGCAAACCACTGTGATATTGACTTAATATATGCATATTCGTAGTTGTATTTTATATGTATGTGCATACTCCCCCAGATGGATTACAGAGAATTTGTAACAACTAACAAGTTGTTTCTGAATCAATCATTTGAGAAAGGCTAGATAGTTATGTAATAAATTCATATTTTTTATTGTTGATTTTGATGGTTTTTGTGCATATATCCTTCTATAAATTTTGTCCATTTTTAGCTTGACATCAGTGGTTTCTTCCTAGTAGATGTTTAAAAGTTTGACTTTCTAAAGAACTGCCCGAAATAGTTGGCATTAGCAACCAAACAATGAAGCTATTAGTCAACTATATCAACCAATTAACCTGTAGGTCCTCTACGCATTCCCCAAAATTTCACATTGCCTTTCTTTGCTCCTAAAATTGATGTGCTAATTTGTTGTCGTTTGTTATTTGCTTTTTTTGTTTATTTGATTTATACTTGCTTCTTTATCCAAAATATATTGCTGCTCCTCCGAAATCTGATGAATAAGGATTGTGGGACTGTAATTTGGTATCTGTTCTCCATCTTCCCCCTCCTCTAAAACTCTACTGCATCTTGTAGGGCTAGCTCATCTGAGTTCATAATACCTTTCTGTAAATTCTCAAAGAGCCTTGCTCATTCTTATACTGCGGGAATGAGGTTTAAGATGCGTTTTGAAACAGAAGATGCAGCTGAGAGAAGGTTAGTACTGTTCTGGCTACAGCATCCCAACAGGATGCATTATCAAATTCTAATGTTGAGCGTTTCTGGCAGGTATACTGGCCTAATTACTGGGGTTAGTGATGTGGATCCTGTTAGATGGCGTGGCTCAAAGTGGAGGTCCCTGTTGGTATGCATTTGTTTAAGTGGTTATGTATGCAGTTGCTTAGAAAAGGTTTTGGCCAGGATGTGCATATTCTCGACTGTTTTGAGCTATGGTTGACGTTGTGAAAATAAGGATTTTACGTTCAGGCACCATCCTAAGCCGTCCTATGCTGTAAAATTTGCAAAAATGGTGAAGCTAATATGATTACAACTTAATCAAGCTAGCCTTATGTACTAATAGGCAAATGATTTTTTCCGACCGGCTTATTGGAGGAAGTTCCCCTTTTTTTTTTATGAATATATGATATTTTCTTGCCGCTTTTCTACTTTAGTTTGCTCCTTTTCTGGATCTCTCATTTGAAAGTAAAGAAAAACAAGAAATCGCGGTATATGTGACATTTTGACAAGTGTAACCCACTTCGGCAGGTAAGGTGGGATGATCTAGACACTGTCAGACATAACAGGGTCTCTCCATGGGAAATTGAGCTAACTGGTTCAGTTTCTGTATCCGGTAGCTGGATGGCACCTGGTATGAAGAGGGCAAGGTTGGGTTTGCCTTCAACAAAACCAGATTTTCCAGTTCCCAGAGGTTCTCCATTTTCCCAGAGATATTTTGTTCACTATGACTTCTTCGTTTGTAGTTACTGACCTCCTACTTTTCTTGTTCAGATGGGACAGGAGTGTCAGACTTTGGGGAATCTTTAAGGTTCCAGAAGGTCTTGCAAGGTCAAGAAATGATGGGTTTGATTTCTCCTTACGATGGTGTTGATGTTCAGAGTCATCACCCCTCAGAAATTAGGAGGTGCTCTCCTTTTTCTGGTAATTCGAGGATATCCGCAACAGGAAATTCTCCAATTTCCTATGAAACCACAGGCTTTGGTGAATCGCTTCGATTCAATAAGGTCTTGCAAGGTCAAGAAACAGTTTCAGGCTCAAGAGGCCTCTTTACTAACACGGTGTGGCCAAACATGGCGCAAGGAATCACTGATTGCGTTCGAGCTTCAACCTCTTGGAATGGATGGTCTCGCCTAATGCAGGGTGACAATACTTATCTCCGCACCTCTGCCCAACCCTTACTGGTGTCATCATCGCCTTCTTCTGTGCTAATGTTCCAGCCGAATCGCATTCCATCAACTTTCTGTATGAATCAGGAGGATAATAATGAGTTTAGCAACCGAGTTTCGTTCCCTATGTCCGAAAAAGATGTTGGGAAGCTCACATCATCTAGGAAGGAATACCCTCAAGGTAGGAAGGAATACCATCAAGTTGTTGATTCGGTTGGTCATTTGAAAGAGCATAATAACCAATTGGGCATCTCATGTTCAACTTTTGCAACTCATTCATCATATAAGGGCAATCCAGACTTAGTTATGGATTGTAAAAGTAGCTGCAGACTGTTTGGTTTTCCCTTAACTGAGGAAAGAAATGGCATAAGTAATGATTACGGTCCCACTCAAGTATCGTCTTGTGAGGAGCATTTGCTTCCGAAGCCCCCTCTGGTGAGTAAGATAGTTGGTAGCAGTTTTACTAAAGTAAGCGACCTCTATGCCATTAGAGATACGCTTCTTGATATTGCTCTGTAGTTTGTTTCGGTGTTGTAAGATACAAATTTGAAAAGGGGAAGAGAGTTGTAGCATTGGGAAACTCCCGATTTGATTTCGAAGAAGTCGTGGTAAGTAGGGATGTGAAAAAGGGCTTGGAATGGTTTGGTGAATGGTTATAGCTTGTTCACGAGGGTATTGAGGATGAGTCGTTGCATGTTGACGATTTTATTTTGCAGTAAGTACCATTCTTTTTAATGTTTATAAGTTGCACTGAACTTGGGACCCTTTTGGTTCGATTGCTTATTTATAAGGAATAAGCGAATTAGCTAAACACGGAGAAAGCACACTTATTACGCTACCAATTGCTTATTTCTCACTGGCACTATTTTCTTACTAATGAGCAATAAGCAAATGAGCCTCCACCAAACAGGCTTATTGCTTGATAAGAAAATAAGCAAGTGAACCAAACCGTTTGGATTGTCATGCCTTTGAGCTTGAAACTTGAAGCGTGTGTTTCTTTTTGCTTTCGATTCTTATCTTGACCATTCTCAGCTATGTTTTGCAGGAAACATGGTGATGTTTTCTGGTAGTGAATTGTTGGAAGATTTGCTTGTACTGCGTAGAATTTCTCAGCCTTTGGTCGATCTTGTAACTATTCTTGTGAATTGTGGCTTAACTCTCCTCTATGGGTAAGACAAATTCTAGTTGATTTCTTATCATTTTCTCACAGCACTTTACTTGGTAAACAACTGCTTAGAGCCTTGGACATTATGAAACAGTTAGTTGTCCATCTGCCCTGGAGATGCTTTTTTAGCTCGTATTCAATCTGCTTATATTATCTACCGGAAGTTCTTCGGCTTTGCTTGTTTGATGGCTTTCTACCTCTTATATTCTTTGGTTGTGGATTTGAAAGTATGCCTGCATTTTTGTTGTTACTTATCTTTCTCATAGTAGACTTTACTCAGATAACGACTGCTTAACCAAAATGAAATGCTTGGAGTATTGTCTTCAGGAATGCTTTTTCGAGCTAAATTTTTTTACTGCCCTATACTTGCTCGATAGATTGCTACCTATTTTGATATTCTTGCCTCGGGGATTCGAATATCATCTACGATAGTGTTGTTTGTCCTCTGTCTAAGCGATGATTGTTTCTTAGGGCAGCACCGAGTCACTTGTCTCTGATTCCTGCTTGAGACTTGGGTTATCTCATCTTGATATGTCGTGAGCCTCCAATCTAGCAAGGAAACTAATGTCACTTCTGCATAGTTTCTTTTCTCTTCTCTTCTTTTTTAATATTTTTCCCCTTGACATATCACTACATCACATCGTGAATGCTGAACCAGTTTAAAGATGTGGGAGTGAACAACATTTCCTGGAGTATACATATGATGGGTGTGGTTTCGGTCTAAACTTCATGGTTTGTCTAATTTCCAACTCCACAACTCTAGTCTCTCTTCAGATATGTTAGGAATAGGTTAGATGAATCTGCTCGGTTGATGTACCGTTGAGCAACTGGAGGTGCGGGTAACTTGGCAGTGGTCACATACACCGGTTATCAAACAAAAAGTTTGCGCAAGTATGTGACACTAAAATGGAAAATTAGGAGTTTAGGTATATTACTACGTTTTACGTGGTTTATTGAAATAGGGTTACTTTTTCTAGTTTGCACTTACCTTAACTGGTAGAGAGTAAAACACGAGTTACAATAGAAATGCCTTCCCCTACAATACCTAGTTAGGGTTATTAGAGCATCACTGTGTGGCTACCTAAACAAGCTTTTGGCTAAAAGTAGAGAGCCAAATTCTCAAAATAAGGTTAAAATCAGGCTCACCAAATGGTTGATCAAATTTGTTAAATTTTTAACTTTGCTACAGTACCGCACCAATTTTGGTGTGGCACTGTTCACTGTTCATGTACTATTCACGCACTGTTCATGTACTATTTACGCACTGTTCATGTACTATTCACATACTGTTTATTTTTTTAATTATTACTTTTGGGGAGTAGGAGTAGAAAGAAAGAATAGTTTAATATAATGAAACTAGAATAGAGAGTCTAATTTTGTGAGTTTTTGGAAAAATGACTTGCTAATTTATATAAAGTGTTTTTGAGGTTAAATTTGGTATTTTTTTTAGGTCGGCGGATAAGGATGCTCTAAATCCCATTCTCCTTCACCTCTCCCTTCCAGCATTAAATTTTTTTTGTTCAAATATTCAATTTGTTTTTTTGAGTATGCTGGAAAATTTCAAACAAACAAACAATATAGCCGTTGGGGAAATTTCAACTTTACTACGTTAATTTTTTTTTTCCGGTTTATTTGAATAGTAAAAGAGAAAAATAAAAATCTAAAAAGATATTTGAATAGAAAAGTAGAAGTAGAAAAAATAACACTCCAGTTTAATACAGTAATGTTAGAATAGAGAGTCTGACTCTATGAACTTTTGCAAAAGGGGCTTGCTAAATTATAAAAGATATTTTTGAGGTTAAATTTGATGCTCCTAATAAGGATATGCTCTTAGTCCTTCAAAAATGGAGAAAAATATACAAATCTAACCAGAGTAACAATCTCATATCAAACACATGCTCAACTAATCAGTAACTAAATAGAAATCTTCATAAACCTATGGAAACTCGTGACCGATATCATATAGAGAAGAAAGTAAATCCAAATTGAACTTAACAAAAACAAATTGGCTGCCTTATTTCATCTAAACTAAACCATATGCAATACTAAGGTTATCGAATTTCTAAGATTAGTGCTCGACTAATTGATCCTCCCTCACACGAAGTCCCAACAATTCCCATATTGCAAGGCATATTCTGCTGCCAAGGCTAAATCTCGATTGCTTTCAATACTGTCGGACGTTTCGGACTCGCTATGCCCACCACCATAGTGAGAATTTCCACTATACCTGTGTGCCGAAATAGCGGCAGCTTTTCTAGTTAGGGTTTCATCACTGCTGCTGCTGCTTTTATGATTCGTCTCGCTCTTGTCGTCTCTGGCGGAGAGAGACTGTAGTTGTTTGCTTCCACTGCCTCCTCCTCCACGGAAGTCACCACCCCCTCTCCGGCCGCCACCTCCCCTTCCCATGATATTGATCTCATATACGGTTTGGGAAAGGGTTTTACTTTTACCCCGCTAGGGCGTACGCTTCTTAAAGAAGAGAAAATCTCTGAATTGGGTACATCTAAATGGATATGGATGGGAGCCTCATTTCATTTATCCCATCAGTAAAATGGGCCGAGGAATACATAAGGGTAAATTTGTCTTACCTCCCTGATGTGATATCCCAATCCCAAGTCCCACATCGGGATCATAGGAAAATGATTTGGAGTATAAGGGGAATATTTACCCAAAAAAAATATAGGGGAATTCGACCAGTTATTGTATAATTGGAGGCTAATCTTTTGAGTCACGTAGTTAGCAGATTAGCTAGGGCGAGTCGTTACGCCTGAGATTTCTAACAACAGAACACTCCCCTCAGGTTTTTGAAATTGCACTGACCTCCTCTATCCATCTTGTGGGGTAACGGATTTTGTAACGCCCCGAATTTTGAAAATTTTATTTTAAAATATTTCTTATGAAAGATCCAATTAATAAAAAAGAGTTTCACTTATTACACCATAGAAATAACATAAGTGTCTTACTTCAGTTACAATCATAAACAATACTTTATTGGGAATTTAAATTACATTATTCCAACATAAAAATAAGTAGACCCTAGGCTTCTAGAGATTCAGATTCTGATTCCAGTTCTCCTCCTGCATCTGATCATCATTTTGATCCTTTTGCTGGTAGATAAGCTTCTCGCCTTCTTGCTCGATACCTGGCGTGATATGTCAGAGCAAAAATAGCACCATGAGTGATGAATCACCCAGTAGCTAATTCTTATGCCCACTAACCCTTACATTCCAGTTAAGCATAGAACATATATATGATTGAAAAGCAGTACAAAAATGGAAAGCAAGTATTTGATTTCATTAGCTGGCCTTTAACTTATGTTTCATCTATGTTCTCAACCTAGAGAACATCCTCCCAATTTAACCACCAAGATTACAACTGTCCGTGATTCAACTCCCTCCTTGCTACCGTAACTCGGGGCATCGATAAACGGTCTAAGTTATTTACTTAGGAAGGTTCATTGACCCTTGCAAGGATGAATCCACAGGGACTAACCGTACCACCGGGCCCACGAGAAACTAACCGTATCCTCGGGAGTATATAGTCCATAACCTGAATCTATAATACAAAATCATCTTTAACCACCTTATTCATAAGGACGAATCACACAACGTCATAACTTGGGGTTTCGATCCTTAACAATATCTCCGTCTATCTCTTACTCCAAAATCAGGACCATCTCGGGATAATCTTCCCATCTCGGTCTCGGGATAACCTCCCCTCACACATCAATTAAAACTTTCCAATTTCCTTTTCTAAACAACGTCTAACTGAATCTCTAAAATCGCAATCGAACCCGGGAATCTATTTGTCCGTTCTAACATTTACAATAACAACAATTGAATAGCAGAGCCAAGCGATAACGATAGATGTAAGAGAAACAATTCACATAAAATAATCAAAATTGTTCCTTGACCACTTGTGGTTTATAAAACTTAGCATGCAAGTCAATTACTCAAATTCTTTTATTAACCGAAAAATACAGATTATGAACACTTTAGTATTTAGCCAATTACACGACTCAAATATATTCCGATTGTTGTATCAACTTGTCTTAAGAACATATTTCCAGATTCTAATTTTAAGCTCACGCAAATTACTCTTGAACATAAGCTGTCCGGTTTTGACTCGAGATGACAATTGAATTATTAAGGATCGCAAAAGATGAATTAAAACCTATAAAAATTGGTACACGTTCTAAACATCACACTTAACTTCCAGTAGGAACAGAGTTGAAAAATAAAATGTTTAAGGGTTCCAATAAATTGATAAAACTTTGACAAGATAGCTATGTAAGATATATTTTGGTTTTCACAAAACGGTTCTCAAAACCATATCAAAACATCTTCAAATTTCATGAAACATAATAAATTTTTAAATTAGGAAGTTATGAACAATATTTGTAGAGAACACTTTTACTGAAAAAGAGGTTAAGTTAGATAAACACGCCTTCTAATTTTTCCCGTCCAGATTCGCCTCTGTGTACTAAAATCAATTTTTCTGGAGTTTTATAAATCCGATTTAAGCAATTCTAGCAGCGTTTTAAAGATAATAAGTATATCTACAATTTGACATAAGATTCAACTCAATCGGAGGTACATAGTAGTTTATAACATTTTCCAAAGTAGACTGATCTGTTTGGCATCAAGACAGATTATACACTTGAGTTTATTGTCTTATTTTTATGGATCGTAAACATATCTCACGCATCAACCGTGCATTAAAAACAAGTCTATATTACACATTATATATTTAGGGAGAGTGGAATAAGAGTCTACGCCACGTCTCCTCCGAAGTTTTTGCGGGATTTCGGATTTTAGCGAAAAAACAGAGCGTCGGCGTGGAGGCGGCTGCTCGGCTTGATTTGGTCCGAACGGTTGGTTGTTTTGTGACCTTGGGGAGTGGGTGAGTGTATGTGTATGTGGGTTTGGTGTGTGGTTGGACCTAAGTGCAAAACCCACTTCTTGATTCTCACTTTCTGTGCCGAAAGTTAAGAGGAGGGGGGGTTCTATTGGTTTGTTTTAATAGTGAAACAAGATTGGTAGGAAGCTTGGTCTTTTAAAATGACACTTGGGTGGCAGGACATAAAGGTTGAGAAAACAAAATGGAATGCAACTCCTCTCTTTTTCTCTGCCATCATGGAAATTAACGAGAAGTAAATGGGTAGACAAAATAAAAGGTGGGGAAGAATCCACGTATCAGTAGACAAAATAAAAGGAAAGGATGGTTTTGGTACATAGAGTGGTTGGGCAATTATTTCTAAGACATATCAGTCTTCCATTAGGTGTTGAAAATGATGGTGAAATGGATGAAGAAAGACTGGAAAGAAAATGGGCAAAGGTAGTGGTAATGTAAAAAGTAAAAGAAAATGAAGAAAATGGTGTGTCAATGAGCTTTCTCCCTTTCCCAAACTGCATCCCCTCTCTCTATCTTCTGTAAATGACTAAGGAAAGAAAAATGAAATAGCAAAGGAAAGGTTGCCTTGCTTTTATGAAGGAGAAATGGGTTGGTGGAATACTTGGCTGGGGAGGAGTCCACGTATATAAAGGGTTTGGGCCAGGGTAATTTCGGGAAGGTAGGAGGACTATAGGTAGGTTTAGGAAATTGTCTCTTCACAATTCAATGCTCTCTACTTTTTTTTTTTTTATGTTTGAAATGTTTCTATCTTCTGTATTTCCTCAACAACTATTCTGACTGCTTTATCTAGAATTTAATACGACAAAACACACTATTCCATCCAAATCCCACGAATGAGAATTTTCTCCCCAAAATATCATCAATGAAAAACCCATTAAAATAAATTAAGATCATGGAAAATACAGAATGTCCTATTTAAATTATTTTCAATAAAGAAAAATGCAGGGCATTACAATCTATCCCCTTAAAATAATTTCGTCCTCGAAATTAAGGCGAGTGTAGCCAAGAAATTGAATGATATAAATAAATAAATTGGTCATTTTATACACAACCACACGGGTTAGCCGAGTGGCCAAACTCGTGGTCTCCCTTAAGGATGTCGCGGGTTCGAGGCTGGACGCGGTGGAAAGTTAACTTATTTGGAATTAAAGATCAATACATTGGCGATGTCAATGATGGAGTATCAGTATACCAAGTTGTAACGCCCTGATTTTCGGAAGTATTATTTTAAAATATTTCTTATAAAAGATCCAATTAAAGAGTTTCACTTATTACATAGCGGAAATAACATAAGTGTCTTACTTTTGTTACAACCACAAACAATACTTTATTGGGAATTTAAATTACATTATTCCAACATAAAAATAAGTAGACCCTAGGCTTCTAGAGATTCAGATTCAAATCCTGATTCCAGTTCTCCTCCTGCATCTGATCATCATTCTGATCCTCTTGTTGGTAGATAAACTCCCCGCCTTCTTCCTCGAAACCTGGCGTGATATGCCCGGGCAAAAATAGCACCATGAGTGATAAATCACCCAGTAGCTAACTCGTATGCCGACTAACCCTTACATTACAGTTAAGCATATAACATATATATGATTGAAAAGCAGTACAGAAATGGAAAGCAAGTATTTGATTTCATTATCTAGCCCTTAATTTATGTTTCATCTATATTCTCAACCTAGAGAACATCCTTCCAATTTAACCACCAAGATTACAACTGTCCGTGATTCAACTCCCTCCTTGCTGCCGTAACCCGGGGCATCAATAAACGGTCTAAGTTATTTACTAAGGAAGTTTCGTTGACCCTTGCAAGGACGAATCCCCCAGGAACTAACCATACCACTGAGCCCACGAGGAACTAACCGTAACCTCGGGAGTATATAGTCCCTAACCTGGATCTATAATACAAAATCATCTTTAACCACCTTATTCATAAGGAGGAATCATGCAACGCCACAACTCGGGGTTTCAATCCATAACAATATCTCCATCAATCTCTTACTCCAAAATCAGGACCATCTCGGGATAATCTTCCCATCTCGGTCTCGGGATAATCTTCCCATCTCGGTCTCGGGATAACCTCCCCTCACATATCATTTAAAACTTTCCAATTTCCTATACTTTACAACGTCTAGGTGAATCTCTAAAATCGCAATCGAACCCAGGAACCTAATTGTCCATTCTAACATTCACATTTATAATAACTGAATAGCAGAGCAAAGCGATAACGATAAATGTAAGAGAATGCCATTCACATAAAATTTAACACGAAAATTGATGTCACTAGCTATGATTCGTTTGGGATTAAATCGTGAACCTCGACAAATAATATCATGTTAGCCGTTATATATAAAAAATCAAATAAATAAATGGTCAATACAGTTTAGGGTGAATATATGTTTTGAAAATTGTTTTATAAACATGTCAGTACGATATAATTACAAAATCGAACATTTTCCTTTTAAATTTTTATAAGTTGGAAACTTGGTGGACCTATTATCAAACTTAAGAGTTATGTCTAAAAATATTTTAGTCTAACCCTTTTTATATAATGATCTTGGGTAGTGGGTGAGCGTATGGGTATGTGGGTTTAGTGTGTGGTTGGGCCTAGGTGCAAAACCCACTTCTTGGTTCTCAATCTCTCTCTCTAAACCTCCATAGCTACCAAGCTCTCGCTTCCTTCGTTTTTCACCTTATTTTCTGATGTGTGTGTGTGTGTGTTGGAGGTGGTATATTGTGATCTCTCTTTGCTCTCAACACACATACATATACCGAGGAAAGATCAGACAAAGCCTTAAAGGCTACCGCATAAATAGGTGGGGCAATTAGCTGCCGACAGTGGAAAATAATCCTCTGTATCTCGCACACCACTTCACCTGGGAGGAAATCAGTTGACAAAGTCAACAATAGTTAGCCTAGATTATTAGGATAGTTGGCTGGGGAGGGTACACGTAGGAGCAGACAAAATGCAAGGAAGGGAGGGTTTTTGGGACATAAGAATAGTTGGGTAGTTAATGCAGTACATGTTAGTCTTTGGGTAGGCGTTGAATAAGAATAATGGATGTGGAGAATGCAGCAGGAAAAGAAAGCAAATAAATTTAAATATCAACTCCTACGTGCATGTGTGTATGTACATGTCATTATAAACTCTACTATCTTTACTCATGCACATACGCGTACGACGTTTTAAGACGTGGCATTTAAATACATAAAAAAATGTATAACTATATGAAATAAAAATATTTCAAATAAGAAAAATCATTTTAAAAAAATGCGGACCATTACAACCTATCCCCCTTAACAAAATTTCGTCCTCAAAATTAAGATGTACTTTCATATGGAAATAGATGTGGATAATTTGCTCGGATCGCATCCTCGCGTTCCCATGTGGATTCCTCGATCCCTCGATGCCTCTACAAAACTCGGACTAATTATTTTAATATAACACACTGTTCCTCGGATACTTATTATCTTTAAAACGTTGCTGGAATCGTTTAAATCGGATTTATAGAACTCCAGGAAAATTGATTTTAATAAACAGTGACGAATCTGGACGGGAAAAATTAGAAGGCGTGTTTATCTAACTTAACCTCATTTTTAGTAAAAGTGTTCTCTACGAATATTGTTCATAACTTCATAATTTATAAATCTGTTAAGTTTCAATGAAATTTGAAGATGTTTTGATATGGTTTTGAGAACCGTTTTGTGAAAACCGAAATATATCTTACATAGCTATCTTGTCAAAGTTTTATCAATTTATTGGAACCCTTAAACATTTTATTTTTCAATTCTATTCCTACTGGAAGTTAAGTGTGATGTTTAGAACGTGTACCAATTTTTATAACTTTTAATTTCATCTTTTGCGATCCTAAATAATTCAATTGCCATCTCGAGTCAAAACCGGACAGCTTATGTTCAAGAGTAATTTGCGTGAGCTTAAAATTAGAATCTGGAAATACGTTCTTGAGACAAGTTGATCCTAACATTCTAAATAACTTTGTGGTAGAATTTTATAATAATTGGAATATATTTGAGTTGTGTAATTGGATAAATTCTAAAGTGTTCATAATCTGTGTTTTTCGGTTAATAAAAGAATTTGAGTAAATGGACTTGCATGCTAAGTTTTATAAACCACAAGTGGTCAAGGAACACTTTTGATTATTTTATGTGAATTGCTTTCTCTTACATCTATCGTTATCGCTTGGCTCTGCTATTCAATTGTTGTTGCACATAGGTTCCCGGGTTGGATTGCGATTTTAGAGATTCACTTAGATGTTGTTTAGTAAAGGAAATTGGAAAGTTTTAATTGATGTGTGAGGGGAGGTTATCCCGAGACCGAGATGGGAAGATTATCCCGAGATGGTCTTGATTTTGGAGTAAGAGATTGATGGAGATTATGATGTTGCGTGATTCGTTCTTATGAAAAATGTGGTTAAAGATGATTTTGTACTATAGATCCAGGTTATGGACTATATACTCCCGAGGATGCGGTTAGTTTGTCGTGGGCCTAGTGGTACGGTTAGTCCCTGGGGGATTCGTCCTTGCAAGGGGCAATGAACCTTCCTAGGTAAATAACTTAGACCGTTTATCGATGCCCCGGGTTACGGCAGCAAGGGGGGAGTTGAATCACGGACAGTTGTAATCTTGGTGGTTAAATTGGGAGGATGTTCTCTAGGTTGAGAACATAGATGAAACATAAGTTGAAGGCTAGATAATGAAATCAAATACTTGCTTTCCATTTCTGTACTGATTTTCAATCATATATATATTCTATGCTTAAATGTAATGTAAGAGTTTGTGGGGCATAAGAGTTAGCTACTGGTGATTTATCACTCATGGTGCTATTTTGCATTGGCATATCACGCCAGGTATCAAGGAAGAAGGCGGGGAGCTTATCTACCAGCAAGAGGGTCAAAATGATGATTCGGTGCAGGCGGAGAACTGGAATCAGGATCTGAATCTGAATCCCTAGTAGGCTAGAGTCTCCTTATTTTTATGTTGGAATAATGTAATATAAATTCCCAATAAAGTACTGTTTATGATTGTAAATGAAGTAAGACACTTATGTTATTTCTGTGGTGTAATAAGTAAAACTCTTTTTAATTAATTGGATCTTTAATAAGAAATATTTTAAAATAATGCTTCCGAAATTTGGGGCGTTATAAAATGGTATCAGAGCTTTAGGTTCAAACCCTCGGCCTTGGGTAGTTTGGGTAGATCACTTCCAGAGAGTATAATCTGGATAGATAATATTAAGTTACGTGTAATTAAATTATGCGCTAATATTGTAAGTCTATTTATAATTATAGTTTTTTGGTAGATTGTAAACTGAACCCACTAATCGCAGAGAATTTGCTAGATAAGATGAAGAAAATATTCGGACACAATTTTCTTCCTTCTCATTTGTCCTATCCGGCGGTCT
Source organism: Gaultheria prostrata (assembly GCA_036023075.1). Taxonomy (NCBI): domain Eukaryota; kingdom Viridiplantae; phylum Streptophyta; class Magnoliopsida; order Ericales; family Ericaceae; genus Gaultheria; species Gaultheria prostrata. Next base: position 3,770 of record JAXBDA010001812.1, on the reverse strand, counting down.
TCACTCCCTTTTCAAAAATTCAAATTTCAAAAATTTCATCCTTCTTCCACACTCTATAAATTTACCCACACTATCACTATCTTACCATCTCTCTCTCTCTCTCTCTCTCAATCCTCTCAAAACCTCTCCAAAATAGCTATATGCTCCTATCGAGCAAATGTTGTTCATCCCACGACAGCTTGCATTTGAGTCTTGGGAACAGTATATAGAACGCATTGATTTGGAGTCGTATATCCGCTTGCTATTCATTTGTTTCATTGTTATTTGCGGATTTTCTTCAATGAAAATACCCCCTTGGTTCGGGTTGAATGTTAACTTAAACATTCTGTGGAAATGGATACTTATTGTGGTTGTCGCACTCGCAACTATTATCAAAGGGTATGAAAATCAAAGACGTTTAGCATTCAAGGATATGTATGGAGTTTACCCAGATTGATAACTGGGGAACGAAAACGTAGAGAAACCACATCTTTTGATTTTTGCCCAAGCATTTCGTAGTCTATCCTGGTTATATAAATATATATATTTATTCTGCTACCTACTAGCATTTGTTATTTGCATTTCGTGAAAAGCTTGACACTCGGTTGTCCTATCATGTTTATTTTATCAAAATTTGAATGTTTACGCCTTTTGATGATTTCTTTTACATGATTTGGGCTATCGAGTATTTTTAGTTTGCATATTTATTATATTTTATATATTTCACTTAATATAAGTATGATCGAGGGGTACTAAGAATAGTTTGGTTTTCTCCGTATTTCTATTTTGCATTCATGTGATCAATTTAAGAAATTTCTGTTTCAATTATCTATCTGGGTGACCAATTTTAGATGTTGTTTTGGAACATGTTAAGCTGACGTGGTTTCGAAGTCGATATTGAGATTGGATCCTACATTTCAATTCTCTTGTTTTCTTTTTACTCTTCTCGGTTCTTGTTATCTTATTTTTCGGTCACAAAAACCTTGATGGTGGAACTTTTCATTTCTTATATTGTACCAAATTTCATATGGACTTTTAATAACTTATCGATGCTATTAATTTCCTTGTTCAAGTACTTAAGTACTTAGTTGATTTTTGATTTTGTTGCGTGTCTGCCAATTTTAATTTTTCACTAAGGTGAGAAATAAAGTTTTAATTTTATTATTTTCTGTTATTGTCTTCATTTGGGTAATTACGATTAATTGCCAAATTGTATTTCTCGGGGTTCGATTTAATAACTTTCCATGAGTATTAATTTACGATCTTTATAAAGTTAAGATACTAAGTTTCTGATTTTTTTTTAATATTACTTGAAGTCTTGTAACTTTGATATTTGACTATAATAAGTTCCTTCTGAATTAAGTTCCTTTTTCCTTTTACCTTGGAGATTGTTATTTTTGTTTGTTTTTTATTTTGCTGTATCGAGTACTAATTTCTAAGAGTTTTCTATTTTATGGCCACGAAATTTGCATGTCACGCCCCGATTTTTCGGAAACATGAAAATATAATTTAAATACATTTTTAAATTTGATTTCCCTTTTTTTTTTTTTAAACAATTAACAACTAAAGCCCTGTAGATTCAAATCACATTTCGATGTTTAGAAACTCAACTGTAACTTCACCAAAACATCCTTACGTCACGATTTCAAAATTATAAAAAAAGTACAGAGCAACTAAGAGTTAAAGTATCTACCAACGCTCGACAAATCCTTCTTCCGTCATCATGACCTCACATTTCTGACATGGCCTTCCCGTCCCATCTTCAATATCTAAGATGAAAAGCCAAGACCTGTTCAACTCTAAAGCCTGACATAGTACGTTAGAGTCGCAGAGCAACATCGTGGTATTATACCAGGGTTACACAAGTGCAACACCATGAGCGATAACGCCCTGTAGAAAAACACCACCTCATCCATAACTTTACAAATAACACACAGCTCGATACAAAGGAAACGAACGGCAATAAGGAATAATAAATTGATTCAATACCAATCTCCAATCATAGCAAAAGTTACTTCGATTAATCAAACTTTCCATTTCTTTTCCTTAAAACGTCTAGGTGATTTTCTACTTCGGTACCCCAACCCAGTGAACCTAGTTGTCCTTTCTAACCGTCAACGGTGACTATAACAATAATAACATTTTAGCCAATACATAAGAGAATCATATGAGAACGGTAATAAGGAGTTATGTAATTCAACACACAAACCTGTCGTAAACAAACTTTACATAAAGCATCAAGAACTCGAATGAACAGTATTAACGAAATACAAGAAATATCCTTTAGATTTCACACCATTTATTCCGATAGGTCGTACACAATATTTAAATGCAACATTATCCATTTATATGCACATTCAACATATTTATACTTAGGGAAGGGATTTAACTACCTCAGGTCCGTTGTTGCAGCACGTCACGACACCTTGCTAAAAACGCAAGTTAAGGGTCCTTGAACTCCGGGCCTAATATTAACAAATCCAACTCTCAATACTTGTAATAAGCACTACAGATCAAACATAATACCACCGACACGTGTACTCGATGTGTTCGTGGGTACGAGACTCGATTTAGTCTAGGATACCCTTACGCCTAATCTGCCCAAAAATCTGCCAGCGTTCTCTTCGTTTGAAAATCCATATAAAATAGAAAATAAAAACTGTAAACTTATCCTTTACACCTGTTATGCAAAATTTCGTCAGGAAGCCAACGGTACTCTCGGATTTCCAAATGGGAGTCTAACTTTTGCGCCTTCAATAAAAATAACAGTGCTGGTCCAGAACGGACCAGCCATCGTAAAGTGAGCATAACTCACTCAAAACTTCATCAAATCATATGAGACCAGTTGGGTTTAAAAGATAAGACATTTTTCTAGCTTCTCAAACAAGAAGCATTCAAAAATCTGATATGTGGAGGAAATGGGCTTATTTCAAAGTTGACAGCTCACAAGGAGGAAAAATAATCATCCAAAACATGTTAGGTTTGATCCATGTCTTTCAAAGAACCCATGTCCACAAAAAATCACACTCATACTAGTCAATAAGGGGAGTAATCAATCCAAAAATCAGAACATTTGAAGTTGGTTTAATGCCCCTAAAAATTCGTACAAAACAGGGTCTGCAGAAAAACGAGTGAGCACAGAACAGCCTGACTTCGAAAAATCACCATAAATCGAATTCTTAATATTTTGGAGAGATTCTAGTGTCAAAAGTTTCGTAATGAAGTGAAGTTCACAAGTTAAGAAGGACTCAGTTCCAAATCGTACTCCAAAGGTGAGAAAACAAGCAAATACCGAGGGTACACAAATCTTTCCCAGAACAGTTTCACAGTTTGCAACCCAGATTTCAAAAAATCATAGTAAATCGAATTGTCAACGGATTTTGCTGATTCCAGCGGCAAAAGAAAGGGCTTTGAGTGAAATTTAAAACATCAGAAGGAATCGAAACCTAATTAACAGTTTAAGAGGTCGAAATTGACCAAAAATGGTGACCCAGTTTGCTGTATAAAAACTGCAGTACAACCAAGTACGTAAACACGAAAATGGGCCATTAAAAATCAACAAAATGGAGGAGGGAAGAGGTATACTTGCAAAGATTAAGTTGTGCGGTGGAGATGGTGATCGGAAGTGGCAATGGAGGTCACCGGAGGTGATGGCAGCCGTATCTCTCCCTCTCTCTCCCTTTCTCTCTTCTTCTTTTTCCTTCTCTTCTTCTCTTCTTTCTTTTTTCTGATTTTTTTTCTCAAAAGTGAAGGGGAAAGTGAGGGGGCTGCAGTCAAAAAAGAAGGGGGGG
>JAXBDA010001811.1:0-49723 GCA_036023075.1 Gaultheria prostrata | reverse complement strand
CGAAGGATTTTGGGTGTTTTTAAGGGTTTAAAACATGTTTTTGCATGATCCGAACCGTCCAATGTTTTTAAAACGTGTTTTCCAAGGTCCCTGCGAGAAATCATTGGAAAAAAATACCGGGAAGGACTTGATCCGAGCAGTTTTTCACAAAAACTGTACATATACAGTTTTATGAAAAACTGCTCGGATCAAGCCTTTCCCGGTATTTTTTTTCGATGATTTCTCGCGTGGACCTTGGAAAACACGTTTTAAACACATTCGACGGTTCGGATCGTCAAAAAAATATTGGGAAGGTGGAGTCCCGGATCCGGGACTCCCGGACTAGATAACTCCTCTATATATATATACCTTAAATCAATTTATGTGTCTTTGTAGTTAATAAATTCCTAAATATGAATCATTGTCTACTATTTCATTTAACACTCCAAGCTTAGTTTGCGAGTGTCTTGAGTGTGCGGAGCATTATAAGCGTCCCCTGAGTGCCCAAACTATAATGTTGGGAAAAAAAAATAAGACACTTTGGATACAAGTGGCGGAAATGTGTGGAGAGTGTTGGTGTCTACAATTGTCCAACATCGGCACGCAACCTCCAACGAAGTGTCCGTTCCCGTTCTACATAGATTGATATCTAGCATATAAAATCAGAATTTCAACTTGAAAACAGAACTCAGCATATCTAATATCAATTTAGCAACAAATCAGTTTTGAGCTCTTAAGAACCAATATCATCACTTAAAAATCAAGATTACAGCTTCAGCATAAAAATTTCAGCACTTTTGAATGTGGATTTCAGCACCTATAAACAGCATTTCAGCACTTGATTTCCCATCTCAGCCTTCAAGTAGCATTAATACAATGCACAAGTAACAAGAAAACAAACCCAATATACAGAGAAAAATTCATGGTTTGGACAGTCATACACACTACAACAGATGTTCCTAATTTCAGAAGAAAATACAGGTGCACCTCACTTCGAAGGGCAAAAAGAGCAACAAAGGAAGTGCTACTTCATGATCGAAATGAAAAATTGTAAAAACATAAATAATGCAATGCTTATTTCAGAAGACGAAATGCAGGTAGTAGTAGTAGTAGTACGTTGCATCAAGTTACTAACACTGTGTCACTAAATCTTCATATGCTTCAAAAAATAGTCATGTATAGAGCAATTAATGGAATGAAAAATAGTAGAAGACCTAGCTAGAAGCATGCATCAAGAATTTTTGAAAATGAAATAGGCTTTTCACATGTGAATCTCTGACTGAAATTTAATTGCATAAAACCAAACATAAACGTTTCTTTTTCCCATAATGATGACTCCATCCAAACATAACCATACCATTTTGTCAGCTCCTTCAGTTATAGGTTGATGTGAATGAGGAAGTCAGGGACAATGCATCACTGAAGTTGTTTCCTAACTGAGTTACGCTTACTAGTTACTACCAAGTTCTACCCATAGATTTGACAGCAATAGGCATATTGGAGGGCGAAAACAAAAAAAAAAACTCGCCTCTATGTATCAAATATTGGCAAGATAGCAATAAAATTAAGTCAAGCTGAACCTGCAATAAGAATCTAATAGTCAATTTGTCATTTAATATCTATCACCATATACGATGTTATCTTGCATTTTTTCGGAACTCATTCTAACTACCAGCCACACTAATTTCGCAACAAAATCAAATTTCAAAAAAAAAAAAAAAAACATTATAACTAAAATCATAATTTGTTCATAAAGATTTACATAAACGAGGGGATCACCATCCTAACTGGGAAAGCTAATTTGTCTACTGCCCTTTCCCAACATTTGCACATAATTTCCCATACACAGTCAAGCAGTCAAAGTAAACATGTAAACTACCTACATCTATCATTATTGAAGCATAAGATATGTGAACTCCCTAAATTTGAAACCTATATATATGCTAATCCATAGATTTCTTACATATGAACAGAAGTAGATGCACAGAGTGGGAAGAAAGAACAAATTTTGAATACTGCCAACAATAAGCAGTTCAAAAAGGGATCGGATGTCTGAGTTCAACATCCATTTTGAACAAAACAGATATCCATATATGTTCCTAACTATCGTTTTCATGATTAGAAAACAAAGAAGTGGATCCATATTGACCTTTTGGCTATGTAACTCAATGACATGAACAGTGAACAATCCTTGAAAAAGATTTGCTTTGTGTCTTGGTAAGACTTAAACCAATAAACCCGATCGGATTGTCATTTGGTGATTAAGTACTACTCTAAAACTAAGTACTTTTGGCTAAAGCTGAGGGTTATCATTGTTCTTCGGTTCCCAAATGATCTTTAAAGATCCGGTGTCAGTGTTGGACAATGTAAGGAAAAATTGATCAAGATGGGTGGACATACTGCCGCAAGAAACCCCCCTATCCGACGTTTAGAACTGGATCTACCAGCAGTTTGATGTAAAATTGAAGAAAACCATCAATCAACAACCGCATACAAATATGTACATTTTGTACCTCCTCCTTTTCAATTCAGAGGTTAAAAAAACCAAATTAAAGAGCAACCAACTGAAACAGATCCGTCAATTCCATAGAAACGAAATTAATGAATGAGAAAGCAATAAAAGTAGAGAAAATAATGTATTACTTTGGTGTTTATACTATTTTTCTGTGCAATAATTTTATTCACTCCTTACGTACCTGGAAAGAAGCAAAAAAATCACCTCAATCAACATCTATACATCAACACAGTTAAATAAAAGTAGGCCACAGCAATTTCATAAGAAGAAAAACGGACATAAGAAAACCCAAAGGAGGGGAGGGGGGGTTCATGTCAAAAGAGCAACTCAAATCTCTGAGTGTTGATAAACGTTACAGAATGAAACCATGGTAAAAAAAATTGCAGCAAGAGCTTGACAAGGGATAGATAGGGCAATATGAAACCAACAATGGAAGGGGACATATTGTAATATTTTGATGAAAAGAAACCGGTTTAATAGCAGAATAACAAAAGGTATTGTCTCCATCAAACTCTCAAAAAGGGGGGGGGGGGGGGGAGTATGCACATTTGAGGCTAGATAAGGTGTGCAACAAACAATGATCAACAACAAAAAAACAAAGGGAAGGAGACTCACAGTACAACCACCGACCGTGGTGACTTCAATGTCCAGGAATCATCGGACATCGACCAGCATGTGATGTCAATGAATCATTCAATGGCTTTGATGCCCATCAATCCCTCAGATCTAAACCCTGGCAATTGAAAGGAGATTGCAAAGGTTAAACATACAAAATTAGAAAAACAGGTGACAAACGAAAAATGGAAGCGAGGGTACGAGCGACTCACCGCCATTATAGTCTTGACTGTGAAATTGATTCCTAACCCCATCTTGGTATCCTAGGGCTTCTACGGAAAGGATGGACTTGGAAATTCCTATGGTTTCGGGATACCTATTGTGATCAGAGAGAGAGAGGAAATTTGATCATTAATACTGAGCCTGTTTTATCTACTGCTACTATAGGATATGAGCTCTGAGATCTATGTCAAACATATGTCATTCCTCAAAATATGGCCATCTTAATCAGGAAGGTCAGATCAAAATCCAATGGCTGAAAATATAGAATTTTCAAAAAAAAATGAGCTCTTTTATACCATAGATATCCTAGATTAATCAAATTTACTCCTAAAACAGTTCCTTTTCAAGATAAACAATTTACAATGATATGTTCAATAGCTTGCATCCACCATCTCTTCATTTTTTCTCAAACAGTCACTTTTAGTTCAAAATAAAAAATTCAGAGTTACCTTTCATCGCCAATTCAGCATGATACTAGTCTAAACTCAATGGAGACTCAGTAGTTCAAATCCGAACTCATTCAAGACGAACCAATGATACAAGGATAAATGAAGTTATATTGGAACAAAGAATGACAACAGGTGGGGTATAAGGCAGGCCGTACACGAAACTCCGACCCAATTTAGTTATTGAATAATATACTGATTTAGGTATTATACTCCATACAATAGGGTCTCGCCTAGGTCTGGGTCAATCTTCTCTAATACCCAACCCATACCCTTTCGGGGTTGTCCTAACCACCTCATATCCGATACGTTTCTGTTAGGGTCGATATGATCTGGAATCATCAAGTTGACTCGATCTAAGCTAAAGTAAAATAAATCTAGATCATGGTTGCAGCAAGAAAGCGAACTCACAGTATCGATATTACCTTCCGTATAAGGCTGACAAATGAGCTGAACGAGCCGCGATTAGTAGTTCAAATAAACCAAACCATACCGAGCCTTGTGTCCCAATCAATGGGGGTCGGCTAAATTAATGGTCCAAGTATAGTTTAAAAATTTAACGAGCTTAAATATGTTCAAATTTAGATTGTTTCCGAGACAAGCCAATCTCAAATAAGCTTCAACGGAGCCGATCCTGAGTAGCTTGAATTTTTAATATACCTTATCCATTATAAGCCAAACGAGTCAGGTAATAACTTCTTCGAACTTTGTTTGAAAGCTTAACGAGTTTCAGATAAAATACTCAGACTTCAATTATTTATGTAACAAACCGACTTGAATGAGCCTTTAGAGAGCGAACACAAGCTTTAACTCAAGTAGCTTAGTTTGTTAAGCAACCCTACTTACTTTTACTTCCTTTGAAGGGCATCATGGTTCTAAGTTGAACCCGCAATTTCCAGATCCTATTTCTGCAACAAGACATCCCTCTGAAGTTTTGATCGACATGATGGTGAGAAACCTGAGGAACAGATCATAATTTGCAAAGGATCTCACGTAAGAATCAATTTCCAAACAGAATTTCACAGCACGACGTCCCTTGAGTTCCTCAAATTTCACAGCATGATGTCACTTCAAGGTACTCTTATCGTGTTGCGTGTATTTGTTCATAAATCTAAGCTAATAGTTGAGTTCTTCAGCAGTTCAGCCTTCCATACCAAATTTTTAAAGATATAGTGAAATGCCCATGCCTGAAGGCATTTCCTAATTCAAAAAAAACCTGTATTAAACCCGGGAATAAAATCTTTTCCCCTTATGCCTATTGAACTTTGATATAAAAAAAAATTAAAAAAAAAAAATAGAGCAACAATTTGAACAATCTCAATCTGAAGAATTCTCGGTGCAGAAGGCACTCAATAATAATGTAACTCCAACCTAGACATATTTGGACAACAATCAAGAGGGGAAAACAAATTTAAGAGCAACAATATTGTGAAAAACCAGTTCAATCTCAATTTGAAGAATCCATCAATATAGTTGGGTTTTGAGTAGGCTCACCCGCAACCTCTGTGATCAAGCATGGCAACAATTTCTGAGAAAACAGAAAGCATTGATCACTACAGCTTTTCATTAGGTACCCCAAACCTCAACCAAAAAGCGACAACTAAAAAAAAAAAGAATAACTACCAAAAAATTCCCAAAAGTATACAAATTGTAAAAGGAAAGTCCATGTTATAAACAACTTACCCAGTTAAAATCACTAAACAAACACTATATTACGTTTCATTAGGGAGCTAGAACCTTAAAATGTGGACAGAGAAGCATTGGTTTTGGTTATGGTGGTCAGTGAGATGGAGGGAAGAACATGGATGTTACTTTGAAACATCTCTATTGAGGAGCGTACTATTCAAAATACTGCAAAAGTTGTTTCTTTTTTTCTTCAAATCCAAGAAATTCTTCTCACTTTATACATAACCTAATGTATAGGTTGTCGATTCAGCATTAGATGAAAAAAGGATGAAATACCCATTTTTCCCCAAAAAAAAGGTTCAAATCATTTTTTCAATATGAGTGTTCTATATTGGAAAAGATAGTAAAAAAGGCCTGGAGTCATAAATAAGGATGTTAAAGTGGTGGAATAACGAAAACTATCACAGCAAGAAACCAATTTCACATTCAATTTCACTGACCAAAGATAGAGTACTTATATACTTTGAAGTGCGTCCAAATCTGCACCCCAGTTTTAGACAAATAAGAAGATATCCAGGTCTCTGCATGCACTTATGTTCATCACGAGAGTAAGTGAAGTACCCAAGATGGCAGACCATCCATCGAGATTTACACAATTTCGTACTCATCCATAGACCTCAAGAAAACTTAGGTAGTCCAAGCATTTTAGCAATCCTTCATTCATGCAAGTCACTCCATTAAACGAAGATAAATACGAAAAACCGTTACGGCAGTTTCCCAAAAAATTATTAAAAGAAAAATGAAAGAGTTAAAATAGGATTTATACAAATGAAGAAGCAACCACACATTCAAATTATGTTCATAACCACTCGAACCGATATCTAAACGTGAATAGAATCAAATAACTCTGATGGGTGGATTTCAAGATGCTTGAAACGTTAAAAGAGGATCAGTAAGAGATTTGTTGATTTCAAGATGGCAAATACATACCAGAGATCCCCCACTACTCAACTCCTACAAACAGAGAGAGAAAATAAATCAGATAACTGAAGACTTAATCAAGTTGAGGCGCAGTGAACTTCACATGTACCATAAACAAAGGTGATGACGGTCGGTGGGAAGAGGATAAACCCGGCGAGGTGTTCAGACGTTAGACAGAGAATGAAGGAGGGCTAGTAGAATAATAGTTATGGGAAGGATTTCAAATTTCGAAACGGAAAGAAGTTATGGGAAGGATTTCAAATTTCGAAACGGAAAGGAAATCAGCACTGTAGAGAGAGAGAGAGAGAAGTAGCTGGGAAGATCTCATTTTCCAAGAAAAATCATCTTAGCCTCTCAATTTGAAGCAATCTCCACCGTTCAAAAATAGCTTTTCAGATGCAAAATATGTAGAATTCAAAAAACAGAGCAGTTTTATAATATGGTTCTTGATAGCTTTTCAGATGCAAAATATGTAGAATTCAAAAAACAGAGCAGTTTTATAATATGGTTCTTGCTAACCTCCACCTTTGGAGGTTAATAAGTATATAATGACAAACAAGTTTGGATATCAATACACATTTTCAAGGATATCAATACAATTTTCTCGGATATTGATGCACTTTCTACACATTATCCTCACCCTATGGGCTGAGGTTAGCATTTTCCTTTATAAATAGATGGGGTCACAAGAATTGTAAACAAATCAGGTAACTATAGAAACAGATATGAGTAAAATCTCTATTTGTTGCTATTCCCAGATCGCCAATCCAGAAGAACGGCAGACCAAGCAACATGGTTATCAAGGAAATTCAAAATCCTAACTCATTTCTGTTTCTGCTAACCACCTGGAAAATCTCTCTATCATTGAGTTCTGATAAAGGGGATTAAATTTGGTTGTGAAACACCCAGCTCAAACGGTGATCCCTGCCCACATAGTAGCCGATGCCATATTAATCCTCGACAGCCTTGACCTAAGATGGTCTGGTCCAATCACACCAACAAAAACGCAATATCTAGAACAATGTGTTTGCAAAATGCCCTTGTTGAAGGAGGAGAAAAGACTAACCTCAACAATCTCTGCATCAAAGAAGAGCCTTCAGAGCCCTCCCCAGACGAAAAGCGAAAATCGCCAAGGAGCAGCTTCAGACACTCATAGTTTGTGCCATCATTCAGGATCAATCTCCCTCATCTTGACAAACCCCAGTGGAAGCCATCAAGATTGCCCGACATTTTAACCAAAAATCATCCTTCCCAGGTAGTTTCATCTCAATTCCTGAAATCCAAGCATGAAACAAAGTTTTAAAGTACTGTGGATTACCATGAAGAGTACCTTGTTCTCTTCACCCGAAATCCCAAAGACACCATGATGTTGGAAGGGGAAAGCTACCCTTCTCCCAGGGGATTTTCTAGATGACTACAATTGCAGAAGAAAACGATTACATCAGGGAACTTGCGAGTTACAAGGACTCGAAAGTTCTCTCTTCTGTCAATTATAAAAAAAAATGTCAAATTTTTAAAATAATTTTTTTTCGTCTCTACAATGCCCAATAAAAAAAAAAGCCCAATTGGGCGTGCAGCGTGCCCGTGGGCCTGGCCGAGCATATTCTAAGATGGGCTGGCACGGCACGAAACAACTAATAAACAGGACGGGCGAAACAGGTTGGGTCGACACAGCATGACCCATTTGACACCTCTAGATTTGAGACTCAAGGGGTCACAACTTAGCCAGTAATTTTAAGAGGAAGTGCAAGCACAGCCAAAGGGGGTTGTTTTCCTTCCCGGCAGATGTGAGTGGGACCCTGTAATCAATGCATTGGATGTCGGAAGCACGTAGGAATTCGTGGCAAGTTCTGCTTGATGTGACTGGTTTGATTGTGGGAGAGACCGGCTGAACCTCACTATCCACAGGCCAAAATTTCGTGTTTCGCAGCCCTGATAATGCACATGGTCATCCATCAAAGATTCATGCCTTCTGGTAAGAAGAAAATCATTTGACATGACGGCTGCCTCAGCTTAGGCACAGGAGTAAGGGGTACCTGTATCACAATAAACATAAATATATTATGTTTTGAAACCTACACTCATTGGCATGATTAAGTACTAGAATGAGGATACAATAATCGAAAAGGGAAGTCCTGCAAAACCTAACAATCCGTTTTGATAGAACAAGCACTGGGATCAATTCCTATGGGTGAGCAATGACGGTGTCCCTGAATTTTGATAGTTGGTGTGCTATTAAGGGGCTGAAACTAATTATTCTATGGTTATTTCTCATAATACTTGTAAAATTTGCCTTCTAAGTTCAATAAATCCTTACCCTGGCTCCAAATGATTTTTGGTTGAAACCAGGTTTTTCTAGACAAGACGCGAGTGTTTGAAGCCACTGAATCCACACTAAACACCAATATGTACACCTTACGCATTGAAGAACCTTGAGGAGGATTGCTCCGCTTTGCTTGATTTGGTGGTTCTAGATGGAGAGCAAATGACCTCTGAAGATAATATTTGTTCATCAATTTCATAGGAGAGTTATCTTTTTGTGGAGGGTGTTTCATTGTGTTTTTGTATATGTCCATGTCTTCTTTACATTCATGTCATTCGTTGATGCCACCTATATGATATTTCTAAAAAACAGGGAGGAAAAAAAACAATGCATACACGTATGTACACTTCTCCACGCCCTCAACAATAGAATGAGTCTACGATTTAGAAAAACACAACTTCATGACTTTTTCTATTATTTCATAGTTTTTTCAGTCATCCAATATTCAAATGCCAGCTTCATCCCATAATGTTGGTCTTCTATTCCATTTTGGGATGTCCCAAAATATTGTCCTATTTGAAAAGTCAAGCAAAAAAGTGTGGATTTCCAAAGTTTAACCTTCATAAAATTATAAAAAATAACTTTATAAGTGAGATTCAAGGGGTAATAGTGGAAATCAATGCTTATTTACGAAGGAGACATCCAATTAATGCTCGTCCCCTTAAAAAGTTGAAATCCCCATAAAAAGTTGGAATCCCCAAAAAGAACCAATATTGTGGGACAGAGGGGGTAACAATTTTTTACCACCAGCTCTTTGGGCATTAATTTTGAATTCCAAAAATATTCCATGTTTTTCTAAAATTTGGGAGCAAATTCTAGGTTCTAGTATTCCAAATTGTTTTACCTCCTAAAGCTCTCTGTTGTTCAGATATAACACTTGTAGACCCAATAAAAGTTAAAATGACAAAACAATTTGACCAATGCCACTGCTACTAATTGTTTGCGGGTTGGAAGAGGCAGTATTTATCGAAACAGAAAAAAGATGACCAGGAGTAAAAGAACTTTGTCGAGCTTGCCTACTTCATGTTAGTCTTCACTATCCCTATCTCCGTGGCCAATAGCTTAGAGAAGCTACAAAGAGATTTTCCTTACAGTGGTTTGGGTGAAGAGTTTAAGTACTATCTTGTGGATTGGGATATAGTTAATGCTCTGTTCGAGAAGGGAGTTTATGTAACGACCTGCACCAGCTGACCTGCTAACTCTTAGCCTATCCACATGGCTCAAAAGGTTAGCCTCAAGTTATACAGTAGCCGGAGGCGTTTCATTATATATCACTTTTACCTTTTCAAACCCACCGATGTGGGAAACTATGGGTTCTCACAATCTCCCCCACTTAGGATTGCAACGTCCTCGTTGCGCCCTTTGGTCCATCACTTCCACCCCCCAAGCGATGTGATACAAGACCCGCCCAAGCACAATAAGCTCCTCAAGCTCCTCTCCCCCAGGTGGGACCCACCCAAGCAAGTCACCATGCGGGACCCGCCTCACACTTCCAGTTGGCGCAAACTCTGATACCACCTTAACGACCCACCCCAGCTAACCTGTTAACTCTTAGTTTAACCACTTGGCTGAAAAGGTTAACCTCAAGTTATACAGTAGCTGGAGGGGTTTCATTATATATCACTTTTACCTTTTCAAACCCACCGATGTGGGACACTATGGGTTCTCACAGTTTAGGAGTAAGGAGGCTTGCTATTTTCAAACAAAGTTACTTGGAAGGTGGTTGTGAAGATTTGCCCTTAAAAAGGGATGGTTGGTGGAAGAAAGTGATGTGTGCTAGGCATGGGAGGTTGGGGTGAGGGGTGTTTGCTAGAAACACGTTTGCCGCATCGGGTGAGTCTTTGGAAGGGAATCAGGAGGGTGGGGTTAGTTTTCTAGGCATGCTAGTATGAAGGTGGGGGCAGGGAGGAGGATGAAATTTTGGGAGCATATTACCCTTTTATATTTCACGTGACGTGGATGGAGGTGCAACGGGGACTATCAGGATGGATGGAGGGAATGGTGCAGTGGGATGTGATGCTTACAAGAATAGTTGAAACTTTTACGAAAACTTCACGAGATAGGGGAAAGGGGGAGAGGGGAGGACTATATGAGGTGGAACCCGACCATAGTTGTCAAAGGCGAAAGGCGCACCGAGGCGCAAAGTCCTGTGGGGACTAAGGCGAGAGGCGAGGCGCGCGCCTTTTTGAAGCGAGGCGCACCTATGTAAACAAAATTAGAAAAAATAACATATACCCATACTTTAACCAATAACACTAAGCCAATGAGTTTTAGATAGCATACCATCCAAAAGATACATAAAAACAAACGGGGTAATTTATTACTAGGTATTATATTCAGTAAAAATATAAAATATCACACAGCAATATATAAAACTTGGTCATCAGGCATTTACCTAGTACCTACTTCTAGAAAAGAACGAAGTGGAGAATTTGACTCACTCTTTTCCACTCATTGAAACCAATTTTTTTTTACTTAAACAGAGGAGAGAGAGACCAGAAACAAAGACAATAGAGAAGACAGGAGAGAAACCCAGAAATAGAGAAGAAGAAGCTACTGACCGAGCTCCAAAGAGAGAAGAAGGTCGTACGTACCATGAATCTGGTCGAAATTGAAACCCAAGGCTTCAAGATGATCGAAATCGAAACCCAGAGGCAAGAAGATGATGAAATCGAAACCCAAAAAGCCAGAAATTGTTCTTGATGATCGAAATCGAAACTCAGAATAGAAACCCAAGGCTTGAAGTTGTTCAAATCTGCGCCTTCAACCGCTCGATCTTGTAGATGGACAGTGAGAGATGATCTAGGGCTTTATTCGAGACCCACAATGACCTTTTACAGACCCAAAATCGACGGCCACGATCAGATTTGTAATCAGGTAAGAAGATTCTAGGGCTGCAATTATTCTTTAAAGAAGCGCGCCTTTTTGTCGCCTCTCGCCTCATCGCCTTTTGCGCCTTTGCGCACCTTTCCATCGCCTTTTTGAACTCGCCTCGCCTGGGTATACCCCAGGCGCAAGAGGTGCGCCTCGTTGCGCCTGTCGCCTAGGCGCGCCTTTGACAACTATGAACCCGACACAAAGAGGTCTTTTCAGATGAAAGATTATTACCATATTTTGGATGGAGAACCAAATACGTACTTTCACTAAAGAGCCATTTGGGGCACTCGTGCCCCAACTAACGTTTCGTGTTTTATTTGGTCCGCGGCGAAGGAGAAGATTCTATTTTTACACAACCACCTTATACGACGGAGGTTGGTTATAGTTAATCGTTGTTGATTGTGCGACAGAGACGTTGAGTCTGCGGCGAAATTGTTTATTCATTGTCCAATCGCCAAGGATCTTTGGAATGCGGTTCTTGTTTGGTGGGGGCATAGCATTGGTTTTCCCTGGGATGGTGGAACTTATTCAAAAAATGGTATGGAGCTAGAGTGGGTAGAAGAAGACAAAAGATATGGATTCTGATCCCACTGTACTTAATGTAATTAATTTGGAGAGAGGAATCAAAAATATTTCGATGGGGATAAAAGGCCGTTGTTCGAGATTAAGTCTTTCCCTTTGTACTTTGTTGACTTGGTAGAGCAATCCTACAGTTAATCAATTTTTTGACATGTTAGATATTTTTGAAGTTTAGATTGGTGTACAAGTCCTTTTATTATTTGGCCTTTCCTTTTTTATTTTCTCACAATTCCTCGTTTTTAACTGTCAATTGGTGGCATCCCCTTGATGCATTTTCAATAAATATAATAGCATAAATCTTGGCAATGCACGACCTGAGAGTTCAAAATCTTATTATGACTTGAACATTAAACAGTCACGGTAAAATTATCTTTGTACAAATGGAATATGTATATTCAGCGGAATTCAAAGTACTACTTTACATTTGTCTTATATCCCACACATTATATATGGGATTCTGTGTCATCTATAACTACAAAGCTATTTAGTCTGCAGTTGTTTTGTTATATTATGCATTAGAGGCTGAGAACATGTGGAGTGAATGATCATGTCAAGACACATTCATAAATGAGACTGAGACCCAACAACAGTTTATGTTACGAAGACGAGAAACAAAGCCAAAATAAACCTAAAAAAACAAACCTAAAATGGTGTTGAAGGACTTGCACAGATCCACCTAAGAGTAAGTCCAATGCTAAATGTAAATGGCTATAGCCATTGCCATAATTTGGCACCAAAAAGTTTCTTTTTGCCAAATTTTTGCATTGCGGCTCTAGTGGTTGGTTCTATCTTGGAACCAAACAGTTTCAAATATTAATTAACTACCCCTCCACCACATTTTCCTACTTTTTCAACCCCAATTGGTAGACTAATTGTTTGATAGACTAATGGCGGACTAATTTTTGGTAGACTCAAATAGTTGGTAGACTAATTTTTGATTTGGAACAAGAAAAAATTGGTAGGGAGCAAGTTTTACGCACACATTGATATTTATAATAAAATTTACCAAATAGTTGTTGTGGAAAATAAAATAGCCATTTTAGAGAATAAATTTGCCATTGTGGAGCAGTGACGGCTCCAGGAATTTTGAACAAGGTGTTCAAAAATTACCTCAAGTCTACTAGTTCTATTAACTACCATATATACACATATTTTTATATACTAATGTGAATAATGCGATCAAATAATACAAAAAATACATAAGATATCACAATTACATGTTCTCGGCAAATTCTATATTTTAGGCCATGCAAATTAATAGGCGCCTAGACATGTTAGTTTTTATTGTAAGCAATTGTGTGGCAAATAGGTTCCCCTTTACCTTTTTTTTGAGATGTACTATTGTTTTTGGAGATATAGAGTTGATTTTTATTCAAAGAAAAAGCCAAAGCAAGATATTGATACCAATTGACACTTTTTTCTCTCTATTTTTTAATTTTTGTCATTAATAGTGTGTACTTCGTTTTGAGCTAATATATTAGGTGTTGATCAATTGTGAATTTCATGCTTGATGGATGTTCATATAGTTTAGGACTAAATGTTCAAACAAACCCGAAATAAAATTAGTACATGTCATATAAAATGTTTCAATTGATTATGCATCTACGGGAAGCTATGGAACCGTCTCAGGCTTATGAGCTTTGGGATTGTTTACATTGGACTGGTCTGTTGGCTAATTTTTTGGGACTAGTTCAATTTTTTTTTAGTCAAGTGTTCAAATATTTAAGCATAGGGTGTTCAAATTATTTTAAGTTGAGTGTTCAGAAATGGGTAAACTAAAATAAAATTAAAAAATATTGCATACATTCTAAACAAAAAATTTGTTTGACTAAAGCATAGAGCCGCCTATGTTGTGGAGGAAAAATAGCCGTTGTGGAAAAATAATTGTTGTCTTTCTAATTAGGTTTAAACAGCTATATCAAGGAATTAATTAATTGGATTGGTGATGTGGCAAGGATGGATGGCTATAGCCATCGTAGGTTCTAGTTACAGAACCAAGCCATTTTAAAACCAAATTTGATCGTTGGAGCTCCAAGTAACTTTTTTGGGTCCAAATTATGGGTATAGCACAAATTTTGGCAACCATTCGACTTGCTCCAATAAGAGGAACTGCCACAAGTTTGTATTTGAATTTTTTTGCTTAGCCCGGTATGAATAGATGGTCTGGCTAGAATTTTTCTTTGTATAGTTGTATAATAAGAACGATGTGGTACTTTTCATGTACTTCTTAAAGGAATTATAACTTTTACCCCACGTACTTTGAGCAAAAATAACATTAACACCCTTTAACTTCAAAAACCAATACTTAAACCCCTTGTACTTTGGACTGGACTGGACTGGAATGGCCTTAATGAATTCAAAATATATATATAATAATTAATGATACATAAATTCATGACAAAGTCAGAAATACCAATTGGAAGCCTAAATTTTAATATCTCTGTCTCTCGCTCATCCACCGCCAATGCAAATTGCTTCTAAATTTCTAAAAAAAAAATTTGCGAAGTTATGAAATTTTGGGATGAATAAGAAAGAGCTCTGTAGAATTGCAATGAAGAAAGAGACAGAGTAAGGAACAAGAACTGTTATTTTTTTCAAAAGTATGTTGAGCAACTAAAACACTTATTTTTCCGCCTATTTTAGTTGGTTTGCTGTTGTCATGTTTTAGTTCTATCCTACGTTAAGCATAAAACATTTTTTTTCCCGCCTATTTTAGTTGGTTTGCTGGTCATGCTTTCTTTCTATCCTACATTAAGCATGAGAAAACATAGGCGAATACATAAGCCAAAAGCAAGAGATCTCTATTTTCTAGCAACGGTATTATAGTTTACAGCTTACTTCTAGGACCTTGTATTGTTTTTCAGAGTTTCCAGTAGTTGCCTACATTTTGCACAAATGATGAAACTGCAGATTTATCATACAACAGCTACACTCGTGTCCCCAGCTCAAACAGGGCAAGCTAGTCGCAGGCATCGTTCAGAATGAAGCGTCATGCCTACACTATGCACAAATGATGAAACTGCAGATTTAACAAATCTAGGAAGCACATACAACAGCTACACTCGTGTCCCCAGCTCAAACAGGGCAAGCCAGTCGCAGGCATCGTTCCGAATGAAGCGTCATGTTTCCCAAAAAAACTGAGCTAAAAAAACTAGTAGGATTTTGAGAAGAAATAGACGAAGAAGCATTATTTTAGTCTAAACATGGACTTATGAATATTGTCTTTTTAGGGAATATATAAGGATGGAAGATTGCTGCCGGGTGATTTACACATTTTTACGGTTACTTTTGACGGTGAACTTAACGTTTCCACTTTACTCAGAAGTTCAGGTGTTGTATAAGTTTTTTAAAACTAACTACTCTGGTATCCATGGTGCTTGGTCAATAATGATGTCTTGGTTAGTAAACTTAAGAACAAATGGTTAGCTAAAGATGGTGGATTTATACTCCATTAGTAACTAAACCTACTAGACGTGAACGGTTCGTTGTTAGGTCTGCAATGGTTACCATGTGTGTAAATTACCATTTGCTTTTTCATGGCAATTCATTATAATAACAATAAGAACATACATTTTCTAGTGTGTTAAACTTTTAATATATTACTCCCTTATGTTTCGTAATATTATCTAATACACAAAAATAAGAATAAAATCTACCAAGGAATAGATTCTTTTGATTAATTTATAGATTCGCTGTCCCGAGTAAGTTTATAGACCACCTTATAGCACAACAAAAGTATGAAGGATCAAACTTCTTAAGGTGAGAAAGATATGACACCCCGTTCCACTTTTACGCTTTAACTTCATATATGAGAAATAAGGCGACTCTAATTTGATCCTATATAATTACGCTTTTACGCTGCAAATTTTCGATCAATTGACTGAAAGGGATCCTACTTTGTATTTTCCCCATTGGTAATCTAATATGTTCCAAGTTATAAGTAAATTAATTAGTTAACAATTAAGGATTACTCTAAATTGAAATGAAATTTGAAGGGTAGGAGAGTTTTCATGTGCCATGTTTTGTGTTTAGACCAATAAGATGAGTGAGTGCACAATATTTATGTAGAGTAGGTTGCTTAAATAAGGTTAGGGATTAATGGAAGATTCATACTGCTACATTAGTAGTTCAAATATAGCACTTTATAACTACAATTTTCCAGGGTCACTACGAAGTACAACATTAGGACCAATGTTTTCAAATGCTAAGTTGAGGCTCGCCTCGAGGCTAGGCTACTACAAAATGCCTCAAGGCTTTCGAATTAAGGCTTTACCTTCCAAAGACTTACGCCTTGTCCAAGATGCGTCCGCACAAGGTACTCCTTTTACGCCTTTTAACACATTTCATGTGACGCATATGCCTTTTTCGACACGGCTTATAGATCTTCTTCTCTCTCCCTCTCAACCTATCGATACCTTACTTGAAATGAGGAAGAGTACATATTTGATACCTTAGAGCATGGTTGTCAAAATCGTACGATACACGATACGTATCGTACAATACGAGACATACACCAATTGTACATAATCGTACGTACCAGTACGTAGAATCGAAGATAGCGTATAATCGTAAGCCAGCGGTTCCGGGTCGGATTTGACTGGCCCAAAGTAAAAAAAAAATGCATTTTTTGGGCTTTTCTTCTAAATGTTGGCCTTTCAAAGGCCCAATTAGACCACGCGATCATCAATTCATCATAGAAAACATACTTCTATGGTGATATAAGCTTGATTACAATATATCTTTCCCATTTGAATCCATAGACTTGCTTTCTAATTCATATTTTCAAATTTTCACCGTATCGGTTATGATACACGATACTGAAAAAGGTCATTTCGATACGCGCTACGATACCCGATTCAATAACCTTGCCTGAGAGTAATAAAATACACGAGAGAAAGAGAGAGAGGTGGTAACCAAAGTCATCCATGCAGAATGGCTCGAAAGAGCACTGATATAGTATGGGTATGCTGTATTTATTTAGAAATTGTTATACTAAATAGAGGTGCCATGTAGCTTTAACTTGTCAGAGCAAGGGAACTTTAATTACATACGTTTGTTAACATAACTATATTGCTATGTTTAAAGTAGTTTTTATAATTTCAGAATTCTTCTTAGGTTTTATAATTTTCAGTATTTATTAAGCTGAATATTAAAACTCAAAAGGCTTACCTCAGCGCCTCAAGGCTTGCGCCTCGCCTCATGAGAGGTGAAACGCCTCGCCTTGTGCTTTCGCCTTAGTTTTCAGGACTTAGTAATGACTACATAACAGCAATAGTCTAAGATCCCAGCAAAAGTTTAAGCTAATTAGAGCATCAAAAGAAATACCAGTATACACATTAGGGCAAACAAGTCATGTACTCTCGAGGCTAGCGAAAGAATGGACAAATTGCATCTTCGTTCCTCAAAGAATACTTCTGGTTTTGCCTAGAACATGTTTTCTGCAGCTTCTTCACGACTAATTTAGATCTGCCAAGGACAACTAAGATACCAAAACAAGTATAACAAAAAACCATATACCATAAGCACCATGCCTTTCGACCAGAACCCCATGCTTTCATGTCCCTAATTTGGTTTTTTTTAGTCAGTCAATATCTTGTGATCTTTTTCTTCTTATAATTGTGTGTGTTTGTGATCCCACAATGCTTCAAACTACTCAGTTGGCAGACCCCTTTCGTATCTAATATCTCTGTGGCGGTGTATGTTTGAGCATTGTTAAATCAGTCCCTATCTCATTCTAAACTGCTATATCTTAATTCTTAGTGCTAATGCAGGTACTGTCACTTTGAATCTCCATAGTTAACTCTAATAGTTTATCAAGCCTCAAGGTTTCTTGGGTTTCACCAGATATAGTTGGTATCATTTACACAAGTGATCAAATCTAACCTACAGTCTACCAATTAGCCAAGGAACGACTCTAGATTGTGTTACAAACTTCATCATATCCAAAAGGCTACGACAGAAACAACAATAACAAATTTCAAACAAACCTGCAGAATAGCATGAGCTTCATATATAAAAAATACTAAAATCACGAAAAGCAAGATGACTGGAAATTTAGTGTTAAAGGCGCATACGAGGTATCAAAACGACCGATGAGTTTAAAGGCACACTACAATAAAGCAACAACAAAACCGCAAGGGATTGCAAAGCCAGAAATGAGATCAGCGATCACCTCAGGCATCACTCTTCAGTAGGCAAGACCAGATAGGCACCAGGGGTGTCCAACATCTTCTGAATTGCAGCCATACGATCATCATTCATCACCACCTGAGCAACATCCAAAACTTGAAACCCCGTCTTCATGCGCTCATTGTCCAACACCATTACGGCAACCGGAACATTCCCCTCCCGGACAGTCGCCAACTCCTGGACATTCATGAGATAATTATCATCGGCATCAAAGCCCATAACAACTAAATCATCCGAACCCCGAAAAGCCCCAAGAACCATTATAGTACCCGCGACCGGAATCTCAGTAAGATCCACAAAGCTCCTCCACTCACTCGAATTCAAACACCCACCACCCACATACAACACTGGTTTTCTCGCTACCGACACAAGCATAGAGATTTCTTCCAAATGCTTCTCTTCACGAGTAGATACGTCAACATGTGGCGTCTCTTGAAGGGGGGAAGGTCTGGGGAGCATATGTTGGCCGTGGTCGGAGAAACTGTGGACGGTGGCGATGGCGGAGATGGAGGAGGCGGCGCAAATTCGGAGAGAAGGGGGGCAAACGACGCGGGCTCTACTGCGTTTAAACGCGGCCGGTTTGGTAAAAGGAGGGATTCGGGATTGGTTGATGAGGAAGCACATGGGGTACCGATCGCCGCTCGGAGCGGCCATTGGAAGAGGAGCACAGAGTGAGTGTCTTCTTGCTTCCAATTGGAACGGATGAAAATGGAATGCGGCTGTGGATTTTAGGGTTACAGTCCCGTGCGGACGTTAATCCGGGCCATCCAACTAGAGCATCACCGATTTTTACCCATTTTTTCACCCACATTTGAAAAAAAAACCTTAAATATGAGCATTTCCAATGGCAAAAAAGAACTTTCAATGGCAACGTAAATATAGGAGATATAAGATTCAGTTCTAAAAAAAAATTAAGGAAATAGGTCAAGGCTATATAGTTTTCCAAAATGAGTTAGAGAAATAGACAAAATTCATTTTTTGGTAGAAAAATATGGGTTTTTCTTCTTTTTTTTAAATTTAAATGAAGAAATGGATCAAGATTGAAGATGTTTTAAGGAGCTTAATCCTGACCTAATCTGGGCCATCCAACTTGAGGGGCAGTTAGAGAAACTTTTGGGCCAAGACGCTTCTCTACTCCCTATAAATCTTGGAGCTTCTTTTTTGGGTTTCTTCGAGTATCATCAGAGCATCTATGGGCCCGATCTGGGCCATCCAACTTGAGAGCCAGTTAGAGAAGCTATTGGGCCAAGAAGCTTCTCGGGCAAGTTAGAGAAAATTTTGGGTCAAGACGCTTCTCTACTCCCTATTGATTTTGCAACAATGTTATGCATACACCACACATACACACTAAATCCACACCAAACTTATGTGGCGGATGAAGAGAAACGCATCTTTTTGGTGGATCCCTCATTGTGTTTCTCTTCATCCGCCACTTCAGCTTGGTGTACATTAGGTGTACATAAGTGGTGTACCCATAACATTTTCGTTAACGTTGGATCTTGCTAACGGGTGCACCATTGCATCCGTTAAGTGTACAAAAAATTATACTTATTGGGTCTCACTCGTACTTTAAAATACATTTGTACATTTTAAAATACAAGTGAAATCCACAATTGTACTTTTTTTTTTTTTTATGGTGCAATGTTGCACCGGGAGCATTTCCCTAGGACAAGGGGTTGCTGCTGTGCAGCGGGTGCACAGCACCTGTTGTGCACCATCCGAACCGTCCGTTGCTCGGATGGATGGCTCAGATTTCACCTCGGCACCCTTGCATCCGAACCGTTGATTGTCGTGCGTGCAAGATGAAATCTTGACCGTCCATCCGAGCAACGAACGGCTCGGATGGCGCACAGCACCTGCTGTGCATGGGGCTGCACAGCAGCAACCCCAAATCCATTTCCCTAATCTTGGATCTTCTTTTTTGGGCTTGTTCGCGTATCATCAGAGCATCTCCAGCAGTCTCTTCTTCGTTTTGACGGTTCAAATCCCTCGAAACCCTAAACCAGCCTTCCTCCTCGGCTACAGTGACCCAGCCCTCGGCTAGAGTGACCCAGCAGCTTTTCTCTCCCCGCCTTCAAAACTGCGCGACGTCGGCGTCGTCGCTGTCGATGGCTTCGGCGAGGATAAGAACACTGGTAATTCAAACACCAATCACCCACATACAAAACTGGTTTCCCGGTGCCGATACCAGCCCAACAAGTTGGAGTAGAGGCCATTTGTGAAGGGGAAGAGAGAGCTAGGAGTGTGTGTGTTTACGATTCTTGCTTCTTTTTGGTACTGAAATGGAAATGAAGGTATGGATTTAGGGTTTACAAGAAAGTGATATTATTAAATATAAGGGAAGACTGTACTAAAGTTTCCCTCTTTTTCCCTCTTTTAATCGCCTACTCCTCCTTTTCCTTTCCTTTTCCGACACTTTTCCGATAATCAAGGGATATGCTTTCGCAATTTCAGGAGCCATTTACTTCTCATTTCTCAATGAAGTATGCAATCCTGTATGTGATATTATTGTCTTCTCTCGCTCTCTTTCTGTCGACGCCGGATTAGTTCCCTGTAATGGCGGTTGGTCGTGTGGGGTCCCAGCTTGCCGTCGTGGAAGGGATTTGCCGATTTGGTGAACCAACGGAGAAACTTGAGGAGGGCTAGGGTGAAACATCATCCCCTCTCTCTCTCTGGCTCATATTTTGATCGTCCGTTTCTTCTTTTTCACTGAGTTGTTGAAGGTTGCATTTCCTCTGTAAAAATTCCGGTAAAAACTTGATTTGGTATAACTCCTTCCTACCCTTAAAGAGAATTAGCAGTGCAACAAGGCCAACTGTCAAGGCCACCCTTGTAGTTATCAATTCCCCAATTCTTCATCACTCTCGGCTGATTTTTTAGCCAACAATCGGTTTGAGAAATTGAACCATTTTTGCTTGTGCAATTTGGTTGTTGAGAATTGATTCTGTTTCTGCTTCAATTGTGCAATTTGGTTGCGATTCATAATAGCGAACAAAATATCGGAAATAGAAATATACTCAACTTACAGATGTGGAAATCAATTCGAATGCCGAAACAGGATGAAATTAAGAACAGAGCAAAGCAAGTGTAGAGCGCCCTATAGTGCAGCATCCGAGCAGTTGATATCGACAATCAACAGTTCGGATTTCATCTTGGCAGTAGACGACTTAGATCTGTAAAGTGCCGAGATGAAATCAGGACCATTGAAAATACATCCGACTGCTCGGATGTCGCACTACGGGGAGTCCTACAGCACCCCGTTTCCATGTATAACACTTTGTCCTTGAAGCAAATTCGTCCCGTGCTAACAGAATCAGACATTTGCTTCCTCTGATTACTTGATCTTCGCATGCAGCAGGAATCTGTTCTGGGATTGAAAAACTGAAGGAGAGGGATGGATTTGTATAAAGCAAGAAGTGGAGAAGCGGTTTCGAATGACAATCTCCATATTCAAAAAGAGGAGAAGGTGGGAAAGGGTAAAATTGAAAAGAGGAGACGATCACCATTTTCAACTTCGGAACTGCGCTGCCGGCCGAACCTAACATTTTGAAAAGTTGAAAAGTAGTTGCAATTGTTAGTTAAACAAAAACCACAAATCACACCGTTCAAATTCATACCTGTGGCTGTCTTGAAGAATCAGACGTGCACAATTGGTTGTAATATCTTTATTAATATATATTTCTTGCAACTAACGCCGAAAAAAAAAAAAAAACTCTTTTAGAAGAATACTTACTAATATCAATTGAATAGGACATATTGGCCACCCACTCACATATTACTTAGTTATTGAAGGTGGACCAATACAAATAGTTTACTCCATCTGTTCCAAAAGAATAGTCAATTAGGAAAAGATGTGTAATTTTCTGATCAAGAAATAAAATATTTTCAAGTATAATTTTTTAAACTTATTGACACCAAATTAAAAAACTAATTTGTTAGTACTTTGGAAGAGAGGGAGTATTGGAGTAAATTTTCTTAATTCATTTGTAAATGGTTTTGGTTAGCCAAATACATTATTTTATTTTATTTCTCTCCACACATGAAAGTGAACAACTTTTCCTATTGGACATGGATTCACACATTGTCGGCTCATTACTTTTGGAGGTCTAAAACGGACTCATTAGATGAGGTCCACCATGTATTTTGTATAATACTAAAAAATTTCAACACATATCTTCGTAACAAACCATTATCAATATTTATCATTGCACAAATTTAAATATATAGTCACTAAAAAATAAACAACCATAACAATATATATAGGAGACCTATATGTTTGGAGGCCATTTTTTGGGAGGCTCAAAGCGTTGGTTTCATTGGCTTATGCCATGAACCTGAATGCACTTCCACAAACCATACTTCCAACATCAAGCGGTGGCCTCACTCATGGAAACGGATGGGTTGGTAGGCAAGATACTTCCCTATAAAACCTTCTATATGCCAGGATAGGAACGTTGATAGGCAAAATAAATTGAGCATATAGCCCGGATAGGCGGGAGTGCTCCATAGTGAATCTGAATCACTCATTTTCAAATTCTGGGTACTTCCTGAATAAGTTTTGTTGGTACTTAGCATTTTCCCCCGATATCCGCTAGTAATGTGGCGCCGCCTAGCTATGACATGAGGTTACTTGAGGATTTTTTTTGTTTTGTTTTGTTTTTTGATCAGAACTTAAGGATAAAGTCACGAAAAACATTACTATCAAATGTAAAAGTAGATATTAATTAAAATACAATGCTTTATCTTTTTTGTGCTGTTGCGTGACTAAAAGAAGTTGGTGGGCGATCCTAATCATCCTGTCTGGATTCAACTCTGTGACATTACTTTTTGCTATAATCAAAAGACCACCATGAATTGTTGGATTAAAAATGTCAGTGATTTCCTGCCTTGTTGAATTAAAAATCAAATAACTTACTTTAGGTTTACATGAGTTACTGGATGCTGTCAAGCCTAACCCCTGCACGAAGCTTCCTCTTGAAAGGGACGGCCGGGCTCCACTAGTATTTGAGGGATTCAAGGAAATCTCCAGAATCACAAAAATGCACTAAATTTTTAAAATTAATTCGATTTTTCTTTTTTTGTTGTCTACACTGCATTATATGTTCATAGCTAATGTAAATGACAATCAATTTATAATTGTGTAAAAAACTTTATTATAAATAGAGTTTTGCATTATAAGAATTTTATGTACAATAGTGTCACCGCCAAACAAAACTCTTAGCCCAGTTCAAAAAAAAGAACAAAACTCGTACAGCCGCCCTTGTTGAAAGGGAGTACAAATTGTACAATGCAACAAGGGGAAAAAATATCATAGATACCTCCCCTAATGTTTTTGACAAATACACTGACCTCCTCCAGGTTTTGAAAATTACAGTCACCTCCCTCAGGAGTTAGGCAAAGGATAACTCTATGTGCTGTTTGGGGGGTGCATTCTTTAATGTGGGTTTGTTGTTTCCTGTGATGGTTGTTTAATACTCCCTCCGTCACATTTTAAGTGATCCCTTCGGAAAATGTGTATTTTGTTAATATTAAAAATGTACTTCTGTAGTATGTTTTTTAAATTTTTTTGCACCAAATTAAATTAAGTACTCAATGAGCACTTTAATTTGGTATAAAAACATATTTAAAATTAATATCGATAAATGTATTTTTTAGGGATTCGAAATTGCATGTATTCCCAAAGTAGCTACTTAAAATGGGACGGAGGGAGTACAAAGAGGAGGAAAAAGGTTGTGTGGGTTTCTTTCTATCTATGAGCCACTCCTCTCTCCCTTCCTTCTCTCTCTGTGATTTGAAGGGAAGAGATCAGGAGGAGGAGTGTATATGTGTGTTTTTAGGTTAGGGTTTGATGGAGACCAAAGGACGGTTCATTACGGGGTTGAACTGCATTTCTCTCTTTATGGATTTTGAACTCAATTTGTACATCTTCGGAGCAAATTGGAGTTGGAAATGTCCTAAATTTACCCTTTTTTTAACTTACTTTTCTCCCTTTGATTTGTTTGGATTTTGACACCATTTTCTCCCTTTTAACAAAACCCACAAATATCATTTGTGGTGGTAGTGGTGGTGGTGTGTGGGTGGGTAGGTGTGTGTGTGTGTCTCCCTGGTATGCATCAATAATCTCTGTGTGTGTGTGTGTGAGAGAGAGAGAGAGAGGCAGAGAGAGACAGAGAGACCCCAAGTTAGTATTTAATGGAAAAAAATAACTCTGTTAGCAAAATATGTTAACAATTTGACGAATTTTGGACGATAGGGGGTAAATTGACTAATGGAGTGATAGTTTAGGAGTATCATTGAAATTTATTGAAGTTCATAAATCTATGAGACATTGAGGTCAAAGTTTGGGTAATTTTTTTGAATTTTTCCCCTAGCCTCTCTAAACCGTATTGGTCGAGTACAAGGTGAACAACACACTCACCCCTGCAATACACTTTGTAAGGATGACATTACTTTTTGTGGGATACATACTATCTCAACCAATATAAGGAAGGGTAATGAAAAGGATGAACAAATTAAATTCACCTTGATTCTGTCGAAATGAAAAAACTTGACTTTTGTAGATCGTTAATTTATCGTATATTCTAATCTAAGAGAGAAAATTGAGTTCATGTTTGATTTTTAACTAAAAAACTGGAAGAAAATATAATTAACGATTACCGATTCTTACCTGCATTCACCGAATACTTTGGACCGCGCTCATGTACATGTTTTATTGGGAGCCAGTCCGGGTCTGGTTTGAGCCTTTTTGTGGGGCTCTCATGGGCTTACAACAATGAATTGAATTGTTTATTTTGAAGAACTCATCAAGTAAGTCATGCAGGTTTAAAATAAATTTGATCAAACATGGATTGACACACGAGCAAATTAGATTTGTACGAGAAAAAATGTGCAATTTAAGTTTCAAATTATTGTTTTATCCCGCTTTCTTTTGCAAATCTATTTTGTTCGTGTATCTATCGATATTTAATCAAACTAATTCTTTACACAAATGACCAACTGGATGAGTTCTGGCAATAAACGTTGCAATCATTATTGTGGGCCTGAAAATGTGCCATAAAAGCTCAAACTTGATACACGTAATAAAAGTAGACGGGAGCTCAGTCCCCGCTAAGCATGCCTAGCATTTTCTTTTTGTAGGTCTCCCGAGTTGGTCATTAAGCATGCATAATAAGAGTGTCTGGACCGACGTAAGCAACCATAGTTGTTTTTGTAGAACACCACCTTGCAAAATGTATCGAGCCAGTTCGGTTTGGTTCAATTTTTTATTAACTTAAATGTACTAAACTGGTTTATTAGGTTTGGAAATTTCACAACCGAAACTAGCTAGCTTACTATATATCGATGCAAGAGTATAAAATTTTACTGTTTCAATGTGGACTATCACGACCGAGTCTTCCTGTAGTTTGTAAATGTTTGTTGGTTGGGAGTCTCACTCCTTTACCTTCATGTCTCGGGATCGAGACTTGGTAGAGAGAGAGATGAGAGGGAGATGCTTCAATGTGGACTATCACGAACTCAAGCTAAATTAAGTCCTGTACGCGCAAAAACAGAATACGCAAACCCCTTGGCGACTTCGGAATCAATAGATAAACCAATCTTGTCCTCAACCTTCGGTGCATTTTACCAGGTCCTCGAAATCACATTCTGCATTCACATGTAATTTCCGGCCTGGAGACGCAAATTGCGCAAAGTGGAATATCAATTATTAGCTCAGAACAAGCAAATTAACAACATTGATTCACCGCATTAATTACAAGTCTCGACCTCAAATGTCATCGAATTAACTGTAATGTAACTACAAATCCAAGCAGACGGAAAGAACTTCACAAAATCTACCTCAAGTGAACTTGGTTAATCCACATTAGGTCAGAGACACTGTAGGTGTCCTTCCACTTCGATTAGCCAAGCTTCCTCATTCAGAGGACCTTATTAATTATGTCACTGAGTCATTGATTCTGGGTGAAATTAGAAGCCAAAAAAAGTTCTCGTCCATTGTGCTTCTTGTCGCAGTATCTTTGCTTTGTTTGTCTGAGTTTCAAATTGAAGGGAATTAACCAAAACAAGCGATTCATTCATGGTGGCCTTCTTTTCCGATTTCAATTTCATGGTGTTCGTGATTGTCTCCTTTCGTCCAACCCCGGCTTTGTTGCCAGCTTCATCTCTTTGCTTCACGGAAAACCTCTGATACTGCAAACAAAGAATGATTGGAGACATAGATGAAGATCGATGCATTCAAGCTCTAAAGAATCAACAAAACAGATTTGTACGAGAAAATGAGCGATTTAAGTTGAAATTATTTTTTGTCATCCCATTTTCTTTTGCATATCCATTTTATTCATGCATATATTGATGTTCGATCAAGCTAATGTTTTATGTGGATGACCAACTTGATGAGTTCTAGAAAATAAACGTTTGCAATCATTGTTGTGGGCCTAGAAGGGTGCCACAAAGGCTCATACTAGACCGGACTAGCCCCTAATAAACGTGGACTGGAGCTCGGTCCCCACTTGTAAGCACCATAGGCTGAACTCCTCTTTGGTTGACAATTTCATGCCAAAACACACATTTCCTTGTATTCCTGTTTATCGAGTTGTATTTTATTTTCTTTACAATTTTAAAGAGTCTGTATAGGATGTAGAAGGGAATGATGTGTCTTATAATGAGTGAACGAGAGTTAGGAGTTAGTCAATGTGTTCGACATTCAAAGACATCATTTGTGATTTCCAGAACGTGGCTCAAGCAGCGGAGCAGTTGCTATGCCATTTTCAGCAGCCTATAAGTAAAACATTTTAGGGCAAAACACTTTACCTCTTTTTGACTGCAGCCTCGAACATTCTTGACAGAGAGAAAACCTACATTAGTTCGGTTCTCTGTATCTTGGAGAGTTTGAAGAGATTGATTAAATCTCCAAGGAGTTCATTAAATATAAAATCTCTACGGTTGAGCTACTTCCAGTTGATTTTTGGAAAGGAAATTAATCGAAAAGCTTAAGGATTCGAGGCAAAACAAATCAAGCACGGGGTACGGTGAATGAGGATTCAACCATCCTTCTTGAGTCAATTGTGTAATAACACTGTGCAATACTTTTCTATGGTGTTAGATTCATTCCCATAGTTTTTACCCATCTAAGGTATTCCGTGTATAACTAGTGTTCATCGTGTTTTCTCGATTTCCTACCTCTTGCTTGGTGATTGGTTAAGTAAGAACTAAGGTTTTTTCACCACTTAACAAACATTGTATTTTCTTTCCGTGGGTCTCACGGCAGAGATTGGTGTTTTTTGCTTTATAACAAGGGTGTCCGGACCCATGTACGCTAGGTTTTGTAGAACACCGCATTGCATTTATGTATCAAATCCGTTTGGTTTGGTTTGGTTTTTTATTAATTTAACATCTAAATTGGTTTATTCCGTCCCACTAAAGCATAGTATTTTCTTTTTGCAGTTCTCACGACAGAGATTGTTTTTTTTTTTCTTTTTCCCTGCGCTTTATAACAAGTGTGTCCAGAGTCTCCGAACCCATGTATGCAGACATGGAGGTTTGTAGAACACCACATTGCAATATGTATCGAACCAGCTCGGTTTGGTTTGATTTTTTATTAATTTAACAACTATGGTTTATTCGGTTTGGAGATTTCAGTACTGAAATAGGATAATCACTTCTAATTAAGATTGTCACATGCTGGTATACGTTAATATATGATGTTCCGAATCTCATAAAAATTAGGAGAATACAAACAAACAAACAAAAACCGTGCCCAAAAGCCTCTAAAAAGTAAGTCCAAACTCACCTAACTTGCATCCAGCATCTCTTCTTGCTATGTTTTCAAAGGTACCTTTCATCACCAATTTAGTAAATTACCCTGATATTTAGTTTTGTTAATAACATCACACCAACCATTCACAATGAATTAGTCTAATTCCATCAACCATTCAATAGAGAGACTCAATTATGTACTTCTTCTTGAGTTCAAGTCAATGGGAAACTCAATCAGTATATGTGTCTTCTCTACACCCGACCCATATCTTATCAGGCTTGCATTACCACCTCATACCTGACCCATATAATCCTCAAACAGTTTCAAATAAGTCTGGAACCATTAAAAGTTGACTCACAACTCTTCCTTTTAGAGGAAATTCCTGGATTTCTCATTTACTACCCACAATTGACAGATCCTATTTCTGCACCAAAAGACATTCCTCTGTTTCTTCATTTCGGCACTTCTGTCAACTTCTTCAGTTCCCTCAACCCAGATCCATTTTTGCAACAAACAGGAAAGTTTTTCAGAATTTTCCTTTTTCCTCCCTCTAGTTTCTCTTTTTTGCCTTCCCATAGATTCCTGGGTATTGGTTATCAGCAGAAAATGAGCTATCTTTTCATATTTGGGAGAGGTGAAGAGGATCGACATGATGGTGAGGAAACCTGAGAAACAGATCATACTGCATTAAGGATCTAGTAAGAAATCAATTCCCATAAAGGATTTTTCAAACTTCTACTCTGTGAATTGTTTAGGGGAACTTTTATTTTGGCACTCAGTGTAAAAATTCGGAAAAAATTGCACATAATTGACTGTTTGGTACTCAATACTTGCAAAAAACGATTTGTAGAAAATTGACTATTTCTCATTATAGTTATTTCTTAGGAAAGAAATTTACCAAAGTTGAAATCGATTAAGTCTTACCTTCGTTGAACTATCCATATAAATAAGATTGTCTGGGCATAATTCTAAAACCTTCTAATGTTCTGGGGTTTTTTCCCCTCAAGATTAGTGATATGTACGTGATGCTTTCTAAGTCTTGTAATGTTCGGAATTGTTTTGGGATTTTTCTTGATGAATAATTGTAGTATTTGATTACAAACATGTCCATATATTTTCTGTTCTGTTTGTACAAATCCATATGGAGCCCATTTTTATTTTCGTAGTTAAAGAAAGTATAGGATGAAAGTGATTGGCTCCTCCCATTTTTCATCGCACATTTTTTCACACTCCAAAGAAGTTGTTAAAGGATATTGTCTCACAAGAACATTGTTAACCAATCAGGCAACAGCAGAAACAGATTTGAGGAAATCCATATTTGCTGCTATTCCCAAATCACCAATCAAGAATGGAAGACCAAGCAGCATGGTTGTCAAGGTAAATCTAAATCCTAAATCATTTATGTTCCTGTTAATCGCCTGGAAAATCTATCAAGTATGGACTTCTGATTAAGAGAATTGAATGTGGTTGTGAAGCAGAAATTCCACCTTGTGATTCCTGCTCACGTAGTAGCAAAAACAAATCAAATATGGTCGCACATAGATGACGAGGTTATACTAGACTTTGTCCCACATCGCTCATCTAAACTAACCAAACTTGGTTAACGTAATCTAGAAATTACTCCACCTATTGTCAATTTATTTTTGATTGAAATCCTCCAACAAATTTAAGAGGGTACGTAAGGATGAGGTCATGAGAAACCTTATAAAATGTGCAAGTTGATATCATAAGACAATGCCTCTTATGGGTTATTGCATGACAAGTTTTTCGGGGGGGAATCTTCATCATCCAGATTAGATACAGCTTTGTGACATTGACCACGTCGTTACCATACCAAAATTATTTATTATACAACTACCCTGTATAATAGTGGCAAAATTCCAAGTATTGTTCTAAAGGAACAAGAATATGTCGTGTAGGCTTCAAACAATTTCTATACAATTCAAGAGTTAGTTTCAAACTTTGGTACTGAATTCTAAACTAAGAAAACAAAAGAATTGTGGTTTTGTAAGCAAGTGGAAAGAGTTCTAGGGTTTCGAATCCAGTTTCTCTCTCGTATCCTTCAAATCAGTAGATGATATTCAAACCAATTGGAATAGACTACCTTTGCGTACTAACCCCGGGGAGGTCGTCACAGTAGTTAATGGACTTGCCTTTGCGGGGCTTATCACACCAAGATCGCAGGGTCAATTCCTCTCTCTAGGGTTTTGTCTTTGGAGCCACATCACGTCATGCAAACATGAGAATGACTGTGGGAGGGGCCAGAGAGATTAGTCCAATTTGTGGAGACACTCTTCGGTCTTCATTACCAAAAAAGAGAAAAAAAAAAAAAAGAAGAAAGAAAAGAAGACTTCGCGTGGTACAAAGCGTCTTATTAGTAGCCGTATCTAAATACAGTTCGTTAGATGGCACGCCTTAACTTATAAAATACTCCAACCTACCTCAACCAACTCTGTGAATCAATAACAAACTATATACGCAAGTGTTTGAATTCTAGAATACGAACATAAAAACTGACAGAAAACATTCATTCTTTTCCATAGAAATAAAATATCCCTTGGGCATACAACGTAAGGTTGAAATGAATAAACCTTAATGTACAAGCAAAACTCAAACTACCTAGGAAGAAACCTTGCCAACCATGGTACAAGCACAACCAATTGAAAATGAAATAGACGTTTCAGATACGAATCCCCGACTGCAATTCACCACCCCAAAGATAAACGTTTCCTTTTCCCATAATGATGACTCCATACAAACATAATCATACCCTTTTGTCAAACTCCTTTACTTATAGATCGATACATTTGAGAGCAGTAGACACATTGGAGGGCTAAAACAAAATGAAGATCTCACCTCTACGTATCAAATATCGGTAAGATACCAATAAAACTAAGTCAAGTTGAACGGGCAAAAAGAATCTGTGTGTCAATTCTATTTTTTTTAGGTGCTTTGGAGTAGTAAAACACAGTTAAGAGTTTACAAACATTTCTCAAAACCAAAGACAAGGGCTAGTCCTAAGCCAGGCCTGCCCCATGGCATCCTAAAAAAAAAGGTTTCGCACCGAATACGTTGAATCAGTTAGATCTTCTTCTTGTTCCGCTCCAAGGTGAGCTAGATGGTCCGCACTCTTGATTAGTAGATGGTACATGTGCTCGATCTTGATATTTGTCCGGTCCAGAATGTTATTTGTGTCATCGATGATGACTCTGTTCGTGCAATTTGGAATTGGGGCTTCATTGATCACTGTGACTCCATGGAGAGATTCCATCTCTATTTTGTCAGTCGCCATTCCCTTCTCCACAATTATCTCTAAACCACAGTAAATCACCCAGATTTCAGCTTCCAAACTTAAGTTTCAAATTAATTTCCCATAGAAATCTCAAATCCACCTTCCACGTCATTTCTGAATAGGTCACCGAAGCCCCTTTCCCATTACTTTCATACCAGCTACATATAGCTTTAGTGCATCTGCATTCAGAAGACACCAATTTACTATAATTGACGATGACGCAGCATGTTGTACGGGAGTTTAAAATTGGATAATTATGGATGCACAAGTAACGATTTTTCTACAGCTTTCTTGAAGATTAGAGTCTATGTTGTCAAAACTTTTGCGAATTCCATCCTTCCAAATCTGCAAGAGAATAGTAGGATAGAGAATGCACCATGGGATACCCGAAAGTATGTAGTTTTAGTCTTTTAGAAATTAAGTTATTATGCATCCAAATTGTTCAGCGAATGTTAAAATCTCTACTATTCCCCACACCGTTTGTAAAACAGTTCCACATAGTCATGCTTTTATGGAAGTCTCTTAAGAGGTGTCCGTGTTTCCAAAACTCATAGTCACATCAAGGGCATGTTCCAGAAGGGATCATCCCACTGGTGCGCCTCATTTGGTTACTAGGGAGACGGCCATGAAAGCACAACCATGAGAATCCTTTCAGCTTTTCTGGAAACTTAAGTTTCCACAAGGACCATAACCATTTCCAGTTAGAGGACTTGTCAACATCACAAATAATTAAAGCATAAGCTGCTGCATTTTTAGAACAGCTAAGTGGGGAGTTTTTCCAGAGAGGGAAGTTGGGATTAGAACCTTACCTGTGCACTTCAATCTTGATAACCTCATTCAGATCATGCAGGTTCAGAAGAGCTTGGACAAAAAGTTGAAAACTTTAAGCTCTTCATCTCTGTGTGAACCTGTATAGGTGGTGGATAGTGGACCACTTCCACCCCACCAAACATTCAAAAAGGATTCAATTAACCATTTCCCACTGTCAACTTAATCCCTTTTGTTAGTCCACAAACTTTCCTTATCTACCAAAATTTTCCAGCCAATTTCTGGTCCTTGCCGTAATCCCATTTTATAAGACGGATCTTCCTCTTAGTAAAGAGTCACCCAAAAGGAAATTATGATCTTCTCATCTTCATCTGAAGTAGCCATTCCCCTTCAGTAGTTGAGGTACTTTCATATGTCGGAAACGATCTTAATAGTTCCAACCGGGCATCTGATGTTAACGGGCGATCGGGAAGAGGAAATCTGGTGTGAGGTCTGAGGTCTATCAATGTCTTGGAAATTTAACGAGGGAGGTTCACAGTTTGCAAGAGGTAACAGATTTTATCAAAATGGTACTACCAGCAAGAGAAAGAGTGTTAGCTTTCCATACCGAAAGGTTGTCTTGAAGTGTTTCAATAATGTAATTAAAATGTTCCTTTTTAAAACTTCCACGATATTTACCAAGATCTGTGAGAGAGGAATGCCACAATGAATGCTAAGGCTAAGAGCAAGGTGTCTAGGCATGTTAGGAGACACAAAAATGGAGGATTTATTAAGGTTTACGGATTGACCCAAAATATTATAGAATTCAGTGAGCACATCAAAGATAGCATTACAGTGGGAGCTGCCGACCTTGGCAAATAAAAGGTCATGATGTAAAGAAAAAAAAAAGGAAAAAAAAAAAAGAGAAAGAGAGGGGGCCTCTGATCACTTTAAGTCTTTCCAAGAACCAGAGTTGACTCTGTGAGTAATCATTAAGGATAGGCGTTCCATGCAGAGAACAAATAAGTACGCGGAGAGGGGATCCCCCTGTCTAAGGCTCTGCGGGAATAAAGCCTCAAGGGCTTCTCCATTCCAAAGGATAGAGGTTTTGACAGAGGTGACGCAATCCATAATCAGCTAAATCGAATCCTCATTTAGATTAAAGGAATGAAGAGTATCTTTAAGAAAATCAACTTCTCAAAACATAGCAATCCCTAATCAGATTCTTTTGCAAATTGACAAATGAAACTTGCTAAAACACAGCAAGCACAGTGGTTTAGTAAGCAGATTGTAGTACAAAGTTGGATTAACCTCTTCAGAATTTCCAAAAGTACCGAAAACAAAGAAGGATTAACCTCTTCACACAACCAAACAGAATAAAAAAGGAATCCAGCGAACTCTGCTTGTTGCAATCCCCTGGACTACCGAGATAACAATGTGAAGAATATTTTTCTCACAAATATTCTCAATACAAATGATTTTCATTAGTTAAACATCCAGAAAATATATGAATACCTTCCTCACAAGTCAATGGCATAATAAGTTCCGGAATTACCTTCTCTGACCTATGCATGCTGGAGTTGTCGATAAAAGATTATATGGATCCCAATGTCCTTTTGTCAATGTGCTTAAACTATTGAGGCGCATTTCAAGTGCTGAATTTGCCTTTGACAACTTTCTCCAAGTTTCAAGGGCCTTCTTAGGTTGAGGCTTTAGCCACTTCTTGACAGCACCCACCATTGATACTGTGGATGATCCTACAGTTTCAGGTTCTCCGAGTAACCACAAGTGTATTAAAATCACTTTCACTGACAGAAACTAACAAAGAAAAAGGCTCTCATTTTTTTTCCGGAGAAGAGATAAAGTTGACATTTCTTTTGTTACTAGCACCGGGGCACGTGCGATGCACGTGGTCGGCATGATCTACATATTGCAGTTGACATTGTCAGAAAATTTCAACATTCACGAACATTTGACGCCTCAAAAATGAGAGTTTATCAAAGGTTAGATGAAAAATTAAGGGACAAAGCAATTGACTGATATTAAACTACAAAACTCTGTTAGAAAACTTTATTTTTATGTGTTCCAAATCAATAGTATTGATCTGAACTTTCTTATGGTTGAACGTAGTCATATGGCCATATTGCATCCATCAATATAGTGCAAGTTGACTCTCCTGTTATTTGAGAAGGCAAAAATCAGATTTACAAGAAGAATGGCGATTTACTAAAAACCAAGTGAATCCACAAATTATGTTGCTCAAACTACGAACAAACTATTTTACCTCCATGTCGAGATTTGCCCCCGCTTTTGCGAAGGTATCCAACGCTTTTTCTTCACGGATCTCATTGGGAGCTTTGAGCTTATCTTTGTTGAACGCTTCGATCAGAGCTCGATCGTGTTTGATGTAAAGGTACTCGTACAAGCATCAGACTGCATTATATGTGGAGCACATCGTGGAGTCCTTGTTGCACTCTGGCTTGGCTAACAGATAATGGGAGCCTGTGGCCTAGAAGGAAATACTATTAAATAGTAAGACAGAGCTTCACTTGGGCATTTAGTCAAAAACCTTCCGCACCACTTGATTAATTGACTTGTTATCAGCTAAGGAAATCACTTCGCGTTTGGTTTTTTTTGCAAGTATAAGACAAGAGCACTAATGCTGTAGCTTCTCAATCATTTATCCCAACGAAAATAGCCACTCTATGTGCTTCATCTCCTTTCACCTAGGTTTGATCCTACCCAACGGGTTACTACCGTCAAACTTGATGGTAGGAATTTTCTATCTTGGTCTCAATCCTTTAAGCTAAGACAAGAGCACCAATCTTGTGCATGAAAAGATAAGC
This sequence comes from Gaultheria prostrata, assembly GCA_036023075.1. Taxonomy (NCBI): domain Eukaryota; kingdom Viridiplantae; phylum Streptophyta; class Magnoliopsida; order Ericales; family Ericaceae; genus Gaultheria; species Gaultheria prostrata. Next base: position 14,732 of record JAXBDA010001811.1, on the reverse strand, counting down.
TGATGATCCTCACCTGCACTTTGTAACTTCCTTAATTTCAAGGCATCTGATGCACTTTCCATGTCAATTGTCTGATAGTGGTCCAACTCCAACCACAATGCACGAAGACCATGAAAGTACACCGAAATAGAGGAATCCCGCTGCTTAGTGTTATGAATTCGACACTTCAAGTCATACACTTGAGCCATATTTCCCTTTTTCGAATACATTAGTGCAACTGCATCCCAAATCTCCTTCGCAGTATCCATGAACAGGTGAGGATCATCAGCTTATCTTTTCATGCACAAGATTGGATGGAACTCAAGTTCTGGTGAACAAGTACTGGCACCCAATGTTCTTTTTTGACAGTAAAATCCAAAACGGAAAAGGAACGCTCCACATAAAATAAATGTAAAGCTAAACAGGAAGGGTAATCAGCGGGTTGGCGGAGAAGTCTACGTAATACAGCGGGTGGGGAAGGAAAGTATAAGGAACATCTGTTCCTAGTGCTTGCTCACCAGCACTCGAGTTCCATCCGACCGGCTTTAATGGAAAGTATGAGTGATTAGTGTACAAAGGAACATCGGTTATTTGCTCACCAGCACTCTGAGTTCCATCCAAACGACTGTAGAGAAAACACAATATGTCAATATATTCCTTTCCTAGTTTTATAGCTTTACATTACTTATGTCAGCCTATTCTGCTTCTGCTATGGCATGTATGAACATTGTATCGTAGTTGCAGCTAAACCTAACATCTTCATATTTGGACTACTGATGTTCTGCATCTCATTTGATTATGCCATTGTGCATTTATTTAACACTCATGTGTCATACGTTCAATCTTTCAATGCAGTGTGCAATCAAGTTCGAGGAGGAAAAGATTAAAACGTGAGGCCTATATTCAGTGGGTCATTTTGGCAAACACCTTACATACCAGTTTTGTCAAACACACCTTACATACCAGCAGGTTGTGTGAACGACGGGAACTCACACGAACTCACACCAAAGCAATAAACAATTGGAAAATAATTGCAGTACAGGGAGAAGGAGGAAATTTGGTTACAGTTACATAGACGGATGGAGATTTGCTAAATGTAGTAGCTGGAGGGAGTGATACCTTGATTGCTGAATGAACCTGGGGCTATTCGTGCGTGGATGTGGTGGCATAGCCGAAGGTCGGTCGCTTGGTTGACAGAGAAAGCGATGTCGAAGGTGGGTGCATCCCACATATATAGGCAACCGGCAATAGGAACTTGTGTTGTCCGTGGAGCCGCAAAGAAGGGCAGCGGCCCTTTTTTCGCGCCCATGGTAGCTGCGTTAACAATACGCATTTCGGCAGCCGGTTTCTGTTGTCACTTGTCAGCGTGAGGTGGTGGGTAGAAGAGGACGAAGTACTGGTGAGGCGGTGGGGAAGAGGCATGGTTCGTCTGTAACTGGCTTCGTTTCATGTCCCGGGATGCAGGCGGCATAAGTTAGAAGGTGAAGGCTATTTTGGTAATTTAAAGTTGGGTTAGAGAAACACGCTGATGTCGAAGGTGGGTGCATCCCACAAATATAGGCCACCGGCAATAGGAACTTGTGTTGTCCGTGGAGCCGCAAAGAAGGGCGGCGGCCCTTTTTTCGGCCAGTAGTATGGGGCCCATGGTAGCAGCGTTAACAATACGCATTTTGGCAGCCGGTTTCTGTTGTCGGCGTGAGGCGGTGGGTAGAAGAGGACAAAGTACTGGTGAGCGGTGGGGAGAGGCGTGGTTCGTCTGTAACTGGCTTCGTTTCAGGTCCCGGGATGCTGGCGGCATAAGTTAGAAGGTGAAGGCTATTCTGGTAATTTAAAGTTGGGTTAGAGAAACAGCACAAGTGCCGCTTTTATTATAGGTAGTAGATAATCCCTGTAGCAAAAGAGAAAAGTAACACATTAAGAGTTTTCATCAAACAACTTGAACTGCAAAATGCCATTAAGAATAAAAGAGAAGGATGAAAGGACATGTTTCATGTCTGCACAGCGAGGTCCTCATGAGAAAGTAGCTTTGAGCATGGGGTACCAAATTTCAATGGACCTCGAATTTATGTTGAACGGTAATGTACTTACAAGATTCATAAATCTGCAGTCAAAATTTACTCCTCCCATGGTCCCATTTTCCATTCATGACATCCCCAATGACTTCCTCTAATTCTTTACCATGAACTGCATCCTGCAACTCCATATATGGAGAACCCATAAGAAACATCTGGTGAAAGTGCATAAAAAGTGTAATCAGATTTGGAAGCCATGATTCATCAGATAGATTCAATTTCTTCAAGTAATTTACCAAAGAAATAAAAAAATAAGAATACCACACTATTTTAAACTGCATCGCATCTCTTCATTCGTCAAAACCCCATATCAAGGCTGAATCATTAGGATCAAACCTAAGAACTTCCCCTCATGGCTGAAACAATTTGGAAATTCACTGTTAGTAACCCTTCTTGACAAACCCGTTACAAGTTATTGGAGTCTCTATGGTACATTCCGCACATCTCCCCATGTGTCAACGGGCAAACTTCTCTAAATACATGGCCATGATTACTCTTTTATCTAACTAGAATGAGCTGGGGCCTGAGGCACATGAGCCCAATGAGTAAATGTATAGAAAGATTGTCCTAGTACTAAGTATTTACCGTGTCCCCCAATTTTGCTCCCCCTTTAAAACTGTATTTAATTTTATTTATTTGACACTAACAGAACATGAACTTAATAAGCTTTAAACTTGTTTGACAGTATTTAAAGTTTTTAATTCATCCACTTTCAACAGCCAACTGCATGGCAGCTTCATAGCTCGCCTACGCCCCAGACATGAATATCATTATGAAGGTTTGTCTCATTGTTAACAGCATGGTCCTAGTACATCTTATAAGCTAAAGGGCACCTATCGATTTTAGTTACCCTTGAAGCTAAGGTTCATTGGTGATTCAAGACATAAATTAGGCCATACACAGTATGATAACCACTCGAAAGCTCAATGAGTCACAACAGGAAAGTCTGGAGGACAAATTTCTAGATTGCAGTTTTAACCCTGCCCTTCGAGGTACTTTCAACTTCATAAATATTGGTTTTGACAGATATAACTTGCGGTGATTATAAACCCAAAACAGTTAGGTGTGTCCATCAAACCAAACCAAACCAAAAAGGGCCTTATGTCCCAATCAACTGGGGTTGGCTACATGAATCCTTTTTCCCCTTTTTGAGCTCTGTCAAGGGCTATTTGTTCACTTAAACTTAGTAGACTCATATCTTTGCGCACTGCAACATCCAATGTCAATTTGGATCTTCCCCTCTCCATTGCATTACTAATCAAAACTTTCCTATCAACTCTCCTAACTATTGCATCTTTTGGTCTACGTTAGATATGACCAAACCACCTTAGTCTATTTTCTCTCAACTTCTCCTCTATACGTGCTACAACTATCCTCTCACGAACGGTTTCATTTATAATCCTATCTCTTTTAGCCTTACCACACATCTATCTAAGCATTCTCATTTCAGCTACACCCATCTTACTCACTTGTTTCTTAATAGGACATCGTTCTATCCTGTAAAGCATCGTTAGTCTTATGGTAGTTCTACAGTATTATTACCCTTTCAATTTTATGGGTGTTCTTTTGTCACATAGTACACCAGTAGCACTTCTTTACTTCAGCCACCCCATTCAAATTCTATGAGTCACATCATCTGCAATCTCTCCATCCTTGCTAATAATAGAACCTAAATACCTGATCACTTTGTGGTATCTTCTTATCTTGAATCCTCACTCCTACATGAGCACTTCCATTACCACTAAACTTACACTCTATATACTCAGTTTTACTCCTACTTATCTTAAAGCCTTCTAACTCTAATGACTTTTCTCCATAATTCTAATTCAGTACTACTAACACCTCTAGCAGTTTCATCTACCATGACAATATCAACGGCAAAAAAGTACACCATGGGATATCGTCCTGAATATGCCTAGTCATTTCACCTATAACTAAGTCAAAAAGGCATGGATTCAAGGCTGACCCTTGTTGCCAACCTAATGTCATTAGAAATTCACTAGTAAATTCACTTGTTTCCCATGTTGTTGATCTAATCGTAGTGATGGCACCTTCATACATGTCTCTACTCACATCAATGTACGCTTTTGTCACTCCCTTTTTCTCCAAAACCCACCATATAATATCCTAGGCACCCTATCATGAGCCTTTTCTAAATCTATAAAAACCATATACAGATCCCTCTTCTTTTCCCTATATTTTTCTACCTATCCCCTTAATAGATAGATTGCTTCCATGGTCGATCTCCTCAGCATAAATCTAAACTGTTTCTCAGACACTGCCGTCACCATCCTCAAACGATGCTCAATAAATCTTTCCCACAACTACATCGTGTGACTCAACTTAAGGTGCTCCTTCTCCATTCATTGGGCATCTTCCTAGTCATAATAATCTAGTGAAACAACCTTGTTAACCAAGTCACCCCCACTTCACCTAGACTTTTCCACACTTCAATAGGGATACCATCTGGTCCTAAGGCCCTACCCGGTTTCATCCTCTTCAAAGCCTTGGCAACTTCGGACTTTTGTATTCTACGACAAAACCTGTATTCTATGTTCTAGCCGGGTACACCAACTTCCTCCTTGCCAAAGCCTTTTACATGTTTCTCGTCTAACAACTTCTCAAAAGACATCTTTCATTTCTCCTTAATCTCCCCATCTTTCACCATCACTGCCGAAACAATATCTTTTATACACTTAAGAGAAGTCTTCAGCTTTCCTTCCCTCAGTTTGGTGAGTTTATAAATATTCTTTTCTCCATCTTATATTATCGAGTCTAACGTAAAAATCGTCATTCCACCACCAGGTCTCCTTAGAAATAGGACCTTTCCCCATCGACTACCCAAGAACTTCTTTCGATTTTTTTCTAATACGCCATCCATTGTATTCCACAGACTATCACAGTCACCTTCCATTCCCCACCTTACTCCTCGAAACATACTTGCCTTAACACCCCTAGTTTCTCCCCTCCTAGGAACCATCTAGTCCGTGGGCTTCTAGTTTCCTTTCTCATTCTATGTTTCCCCAGGAGACAAATATCTAACACAAAATTCTATGTTGTGCCACTAGACACTCTCAAGGACTAACTTTTGAATCCTTACATAGCAAGCAATCTACGCCTTTAACAAGAAGTACTCAATTTGACTTCTATTGGCCCGATCTTAAAAGTAATAAAATGTTCTTCTCACTTCCTATAGAGAATATTCCCAGCTATAAGATCAAAAGCTACTGTGAAACCCATAATCATCAAACAAAAGAAAATCTGACTGAAACAAAGATACAATGGGAGCACAAACCACACAACACAAAAAGGAGAATGGGTTAACCTACAAGTAGCAAACTCAAAAACCTATAGCTATAACAATGGTAGCTGAGCATTTGGAGTAGAACAAAAGCATCATAGGACATCCCTATCAAGTATATTGTGCAATCTCGCAACATCATCACAGAGTACTGAATCTACAGCATATCGACCTAATAACACAAAGTGCTGAAACCTTCATGTGCTACAATTTAAGAAAGCAAATTACCCAATTCTATGTCTACTTATTCCCAAACTAATTAGGCGAATGGAAGAAAGCAGACAAAAATAGCAAACTCGATCCTATTACCGAGTATTCCTCTCTCTCTCTCTCTCAAACTACTCTACGGTTATTTTTGTCTCTCTCTCATCACTCATAATCTGTAAACCCCTTGTCTCGTAACCTGAAAAAAAGTGGGAGATGGAGTGTCAGGACAAACTTCCTTTATTGCCCCTAAATGAATGAACGTAGTTAACCATTGACTAAAAAGCAGGGAGAAATTAGTAATTGTGTCCATCATTTCAGCTGGCAAGTCCAAGAAGCAGAAGGTAAGTAACGGCATGCAACATTCTTCGGGTAGACGCTTGGCAAGATGAATTGACCGAATCACCCAGCACAATAAAACCAGAAGCCCTCCAATTGAAGAGCTCAGTTGAAAAAATAATGCCAAAATTGACAACCCACTCAATTTGGCAAGAGGTTCTTTTACCCCAAGGTGTTGGATTCCAATTGCATTGCCTAGATCATACATCATATACATATTATAAAGCCCTTATTACGGAGGGAGACAGTTGGAGTACGGGTTGAGTAAAATATGACATTTTGGGCCAACAGTTATGGGGATAAACATTATTTCGCTACAATACTTGTCTTTATCTCAATTGAGTTGATTAATTCACTACCCTTGCCCGCTTATGCTTTCAAACTTTCTTTATAGGTGTGCAAAAAGGTGTGGGTCCACTGCAGCATCTAGATGAGCAGTGGTTTAATTATATGAACTTTTTATATATTTGTTCCGTTGTATCAGAGATACTGTTGTCTATAAACTTGTGGGGTCTGTATTTTGCCTCTCTAAAATAGCTAAAATGGCAATTGAGCTATACTGGTGCACATGCTCTATATAAACCTGAAAAAGTTAACTGACCTTTAATCGGTATCGAGCAAGCATAGGGTGACACTGCCAATGTAGCTTAGAATTCAGGTAAGAAATTACTACAATTTTTTTTTATATAAACTATTGCTACTCCATTCTCTTTCCTTTCGAGTGGAAATTTGTTCACCCTCACCTAATGAGGGTGAACAAAACCCTCACTCTGATTAGTTGAAATTGTATGGGGTCCACCACAAATGGTGTGGATCCCACCACAAAGTGATGTCATGCTTACCAAAAAGTGTATTGATTCTGTGGACCCCACACTATTTCAACCAATCAGAGTGAGAGTTTTGTTCACCCTCACTGCATTCCTTTCCTTTGTTTTTGTATAAACTTTGCATTTTATGGAATAAAAAGGGAGCTTTATGGCCAACTTTTTGCACTTTTTGCACCAATTAAAAGAGCTCAATTTGTTACTTAATTGAGCGCCAAAACTTTTGGAAAAAAACGTTCATGAAAAAGTGCAAGCTTTTTAAAAAGGGGGAGGAACAAAGAAAGTATAGTGTAAATTATTATAAAGGATTAGCCCCAAAAAGACTTAGGGTCCACCACATTTATTTATGCAAGTAATACAAAAGACTAGCCATGATTTCACGTTCGCCAAAAAGACTTTGCGTCCACCACATTTGTATATGCAAGTAAAAAAAAAGCCTAATCATGATTTCACAATCAAATGATGACGAAAGCCAAAAGTATAAAACTCATAGATAAACCAAGTTCCCAACTAACCATTATGCCACTCCTCCTTAGTCCTTACAAACACAAAATCAACCGGAATATCAACACCAATTAGTACGCAGCTACATGCTTCGCACGTCACCTAAAACTAGTCAAACAAAGGGGTGGACTCTTAGTAGCAAGATCCTTCTAAAATGGATGCGCTCCCGAGACGGGAGCTCGACGGAAGCTCGCTCCCATCTAGACAGGAACCCGTTCCTAAATAGGCTGGGAGCTTCCACACTAATCTTAAGGACAAAATTCTCACTTCTCTTTCCAAATATATGCAAGGAAGAAGAAAAAGAAAATAGAAATAAGAAAGATTTAGGACTCTCTTTCTCGTCTCATATTCTACTACTTATCTACGTGTTTAATCCATATATTTGGCATAAAAGAATCTATTGTTGGGAACATGTGTGAGAGATTGAGTCCCACATTGGATAAACAGAAAAAGACTTGGACCTTGATATACAATTGGGTGGCCCAAGTGGATATGGGTCATTCAATGTATATTGGGTCAATGTAACGTGGTGGAATTCGTGGATACTCCCAAACGGATTGGGCCTACGCGTACACGGGAAGAACCTCAGGGGGATCAGACTCCTAACAAATGGTATCAGAGCCGATGGCTGACAATCTATGGGCGGACTTTCCTCGAAGCATTGGTGGTCGTGGGCTTGCACGGAAACTCTCAGTGGAGCGGGAAAATCCATTGTAACTCTCAATAGAGCAACGAAATTCCTGGTGCATACGGCAGGTGGCCGGCAGCAAGGTGGCTCTCGGTGGAATGGGTACTCTCGATGGAGCAGGAAAAATTCTTAGTGCGTGCTGCACCTGGCTGGCAAGCAAGGTGGCTCTAGTAGAGTATGGTGGCTCTTGATGGAGTGGGTGCGGTAAATAAGCCCGGGTTCGGACACGGTGTTGAAGAAATAGATCAAGAATTAAGGGGGAGTCAAGTTGATCAAATCGAGGGGGAGCTAGGCCCAATGCATGGTTCACACATGAGGGGGAGATTGTTGGGAACATGTGTGAAAGATTGAGTCCCACATTGGATAAACAGAAAAAGACTTGGACCTTGATATACAATTGGGTGGCTCACCAAGCCTTTTAAGTGGATATGGGTCATTCAATGTATATTGGGTCCATGTAATGTGGTGGACTCCGTGGATACTCCCAAACGGATTGGGCCTACGCGCACACGGGAAGAACCTCAGGCGGATCAGACTCCTAACATCTATTGGGATGTCATTTCTTGCTCATGTTTGTACATATAAAACGCTTATATACGCGGTCCCTGTCTAACTATAAAACATATGTATGATACAGATAAATATATATAAGTTTATTCATATATATATTTATTTATTAAATATTCCCTCGCCGCTCCCAACCTAGGGAGCTTCTACAGACCCCCGCCCCCGCTTTGTGCAACTAAGGGTGGACTAGTGAGAAGGCTTGACGAGGACAAGAAGAATCACTAAACTCCTTATGTTATTTTAGATAATTTTAGGAAACAAAAAATGATTAACAAAGCAAAATCAAAAGATATGCATCTCTCTACCTAATTAGGACTCTTTATCTATTTATATTCAACTCAAATGTGAGCTCCTAGTGATATAAACTAACTAGCCAAGCCAGTTAACAATTTCTTCTACTTTCATAAATACATGAACAAAATTTAATGAATTCTTTTGGTTAACCACCCCTTAGTTTGTGGTAACTTTTTTAATTTTAAAACCTTTGAAAAGAATCCCATTAGTTTTTAGTATTTTCTTGAATCGACACCATGATTTGCTTAGTATACATCTATGCAAAGAAATGTTTTTGGCCAGACCATCTATATCTATCAAGGTTCTGAATACTTGCACCGGATCAAATACCGCTTTTGTTATTGGTACGGTACGTGCCGGTACCGATGTGATACTGGGTACTGTTTTGGATTCCCCGTTATTAATAAAGACATATTTTAAAAACTAAATGTCTAGTTTAAAACTTAAATTTCATTTCTCTAACACAACACTAATAATGTTGAATACTTAAAAAATAGATTTGGCAACTTAAATAAAAGTAGGCTAAACAAATAAGACTAAATAGAGTATAAGTAGGATAAAAGAGTGTGCTCTATTGTACACAATAACTTATATTCCAAAACGTTTTACGCACATTTCAACGCAACTATTCCACTTCCTTTATCTTTCTTTCTTTTGATCAGAAATTACTCCATTTCCTTCCCAAATGGTGTGCCCTAAACCATTCTAAAGTCTAAACCTCTGGTATTGTTCCTTTCTAGGCACCAAAAGTAACTTTTCCCAATCCAACTATTTGGACCACTAAAAGAAAGCAGATAAAACCCACCACTCTCTCTCTAAAATATATACACCGCTCCATTTTCCTTAGCACGGCTGCAAGAAATTAGCAGCAGAAACAAACACGGCTGCAAGACGCTGGAAAAGACCTACAAGAGTCTCATTTGCTTCCAATAGACTCTCTATTTTTCCTTTATTTCTCCATTTTTTTACTGACCGGTAGATACAGCCAGAAACCACCGGGAAGGCCGATACCGATGGTATTTGCCAGAAAGTTCGACGAAACAGAATCAGCACTCTATTCTACTAGTTTCTCTCCAAAACGGTACGTACCTGCCGCTACGGAACGGTATTCACAACCTTGATATCTATATCTATTCCTACTCGGCTAAACATAAAAATTCAAATACAAACTTGTGGCAGTTTATCACACTAGGTGGTTTTCAAAATGAGCTCAAAATCCTAACAAAGAACAAATAGCCCTTTAACCTTGTATCCATGCAAGGTATTCTTCCATTATTCTACACCATTACACATTCAAAACTCATAAAAAGGTTCAATTAGTTGTGTATGCGGCAAACGCCTCCATGGCAAGCAGGTAATGAGTTGAATTAGTCTCATCCTGTCGCGCAAGTTTTTTCCTAGACCAGTTTGTGAGTTATTTATTGACACAAAGTGCTATTGTAAGAGTTGGCATAAATTACAAATGGAATCAAAGGAGCGGTAAATTACTTTGACTGAATAATGGATCCACTTTGACCACTTACTACCCATTTTGACTACTAACAGTGAATTCTCCCCCCTCTCTCTCATCTGATGTGTACACGTGGAAGTGGAAATCTCATTCTCCCCCCTCTCTCTCATCTGATGTGTACACGTGGAAGTGGAAATCCCATTCAGCCATTCACATGGACCCCATTCACCAACACAGGAAACGAAGACCCCATTCAGTGGACCCCAATCAATGCATTCATGTGGACCCCATTGAATTTACTTTTACAAAAATTCTTCCCAAACAGGAACCGAACAAGGCCAAAGACTTCTTAGTTTGTTCTAAACTCCAGACATTGCAGAGAACCAAGGTCACCGTGAAAGATGATAGAAAACTCACCTCTTCAACTCACCTGATGTAAGAAATACCAAACCCATTGAAACCGTCCACATCTCGAAAGTAATACTATTAGCAATCCTAAATTTGTCACTTTCCCTTTCCTTTTTCACGTTTATCTTTCGGTTTTCGATTTTGGGGGATAGGATACAACACACCTTAAGCTAATCTAACAAAATAATCGTAGCTCCAGAGGACTTTTCTTTCAATAAATACACAATGGCACCTGAGAAATACAACAGCTTAATATTGTTGTCTGTTCATAAACAATTATATGACCTTACTAGTGGCTTTTTCCAGTTTGCAGAAGAAGGATAGACATGAAACCACCTAATAGAGTCATTATTAGTGGCAGTGAAACAAACAATAGTCATTACTAGTGGCTTTTTCCAGTTTGCAGAAGAAGGATAGATATGAAACCATCTAATTACACTGCAAATAGAGGTAATAATCGATAACAAAAACAACTAGTGGCAGTGGCAGCAGTAACACAAGTCAATCCAAATCGCCTTCTCCGACGGTGTTCAAGACCACCTTTGATTTACAAGAAACACAACAACAAAAAAAACAAAACAGAAAAAACGCCATCATGCAGAGACTTACTCAAACCAGTTCACAGCGTTTTGCTGATTGATGTTGCCATCAGAGGCAGCGGCAGCAGCTGTAGCTGCGGCAGTGGAGGCAGGGGCGGCTTTGTTGGTGACTTTTTTGTTGGAGATGTCATAGGACATGCGGGCAGCGGGGAACTCATCGGAAGGTCGAAAGGATACACTAGCCTGTAATGCAAACCAAATATACCATTGAGAATTCTAGCAACAGAAACTCCAAAATGGGATACTCACAAAAGAGTAATGCTTTCGATAATTCTATTTCTTAAAATGATAAAAACTACTTGATCGATGAGACTCTAAACTCCTATTTATATAGACTCAAGGACCCTACAATACTAGAGAACACTAAAATGACGCAACTACCCTAAATACCACTCCATCAGGACTCGCCCTCTAAAGAAAAACTTGTTCTCAAGTTGAACAACAAGACACGAGACTAATTAAAGAAAACATAGAAGTACTTATTATGCAACTTTGAATAGACATGTGGTTGCATTTCCTTGACTATCATCTCCCTCCTACAATAACCTATCTCTTCAATATAAGCTTTCATTTGTACACATCCACCGCATCCATAATTGCAGGTAAACCCACCCCTTGGCACAACTCTTGTGGAACAACATATCATCACAATAGTCTATCACACTAGTTTCCAACATACACCAGGAATGTTCCAAATTCTCATCATGTCCGAGCCTAATTGCCGTTTCAATAATCAATTCGATAAATTACAGTAAAGCCCCTATACTAATGCCCTTTCACACCTTTTTTTTGATCGGCAATGTCGTTTCACACCTTCTTTAGGCTGAGTTTTCCATTTAATTTTAATCAACCGGATGATTTCATAGGATTTCACATTTTAGCACGTTGATTTTATGGGAAATCACTTAAAATCAAAGTGCTAAAATGGAAAATCCCATAAAATCATAAAATCAAATAGGAAACTCAGCCTAAGTCGCACAGACCACCTGTGCGACTGCATGCAGCATTTATGCTCTAAAAATGCGCAAGCACATGGTGTGTGCCCCACCGCCCTCTAGTAGGAGTGTATACTCCTACACATTGTTTTATAGATACCTGTTAACCCAAAATACCCAGTCAACTCAGCCAATATAGTCACAAATCAAATCACACACACAAACAATCAAATTAACCTAACCAAAAAGAATCAACACTCAAGCACATACGAAAACCCCAAAGCAGACTATGATATAGAACAAATCGAAGAGCTAGAACCTAACCCTAAAAGTAAACCTGAAGAAAACGAGGACAAAATCGAGCGATGAGGTCGAATCGCGCACCAGATTTGGTCGATTTTGGGTTTTCGATGTCGAATATGGCTCTTTTACAGCACCAATCGAAGTCAAATATGCTCCGAAAGTTTCCTAAGGTTTTTTTTTTTTTTTTTGAAAATGTCACCATATCATATCATTTAAACCCGTACGGCATCGATTACATCAAAAGACAGCGTATCATATTATTCAAACCGTCGTACGGCATCGATTACACCAAAAGACAGCACATCATATTATTCAAACCGCCATACGGCATCGATTACACCAAAAGACAGAAAAGTTTCTAAGGTTTATTCGAAAGCCCAAATGGGCGTACAGGCGTTCAAAACCCCAGATGGACTGCTCGAAATACTCGAAATCAGGTCAAATAGCCTCTGTGTGTGTACAGGTATGAAAAAACGAACCTTTTTAGGAGTAGATCCGATCATTCGGTTGAAAGCATCGGAGTTGTTTATGCCGATCATTGGAGGATTTGGACCTTTTCCCGATGGACCTGCTCCGGCCATGTTTGAATTGCCGTGGATTTTGCCTGCTTGTTTCGCTCTCTATGGCTCCTGACCTCTCACCTGTTTTTAGGGGCCAGACCCCTTTGTTTCTAATCTCCCTGGTCCCTCCTAATGGTTTCTAACAAATCCAATGACCCCCTTTGTTTTTAGAAATTACCGTCGCCTCCCCTACAAACTAATTTGCAGATTCCCCATTGCCAGCAAAATTAAATGGGATTAATTTTATTCACGGCATGCATAAAAAGTTTATACACGTCTTTCAAGATTGTTAACTATGGCTTAACAGTGTAAACCTGAATACGACATAGTTGTAAGCGGATCAATTTATGCCATCTATTTGGGCACATTTAAGTAAGTTTTAGTGTTTGTATTTAAAAGGGTCTTCTTGCCCCTCACTTGTCAGGAATTGCCTAGATGAGCCATGAGTGGGGTTAAGTGGAATTACTATCTTACCTTCTGCTTAAAAAAAGTAACAGATGTTTGGATATGAATCTGAAATGACATGGCTCACACATGATACAATAAGACACAATACTCATTTTAAGTCATTATAACCCATATCAATTTATGTAAATATATTTCTCCTACAAAAATTTCACCTGCATTTCAAAAAAAAAAATAGTAAAAAACTTCACCTAATTAACCTGTAATTACTAGGATAAAAAAACTGGAATTAATTACTACCTTCCCTCATTTACCAATCTACCTTTAGGAAAGCTTTTTGGTTTGGGGCATAACGAGTAATTAGTGCTATGTCCGTCGATATTTGAAAGCCGAGGGGAAAAAAATAGTAAATAAAAATGGGCTGAATGTATCAAGAGCAACTACCATCGCCATTTTCCCATCTCTTTCAGCATGACAAAAAAACAGTCAACACCGCTAAACATCTTCTTCATTGCTGGGTGTATCCTGTCAGGGTTTCAGTTGGATAAACTTAAATGAAGAGTTTTGCATTTAATAAAACATGACTTCCTCTCATGTTGATACGTTTTCTCTTACGAAATTTTTTGCACTTCGGTGCATAGCATTGGAAGATATTATATAATAAGCTGGATGACACATGAATGAGTGGTGGCTCTAGAAATTTGAAGCAGGATATTCAGAAATTACCTTGATTATACTAACTCAATTAACCAACAATATACATACAAAATTTTATACCTAACCAAACCGAGCCTTATGTCTCAAATCAATTGGGGTCGGCTACATGAATCTTTTTCCTCCACTGAGCTCGATCAAGTGTTGCTTGCTCACTAAGCCCTAGTAGACTCAAATCCTTGCGCACTACCGCATCTAAAGTCAATTTGGGCCTTCCCTTCCCCGGAACGTTGCTACTCAAAGCTATCCTATATCCGCTCTCTTAACTACTGCATCCGTTGGTCTCCGATAGACATGCCTAAACCACCTAAGCCTATGTTCCCTCAACTTCTCCCCTATAGGTGCTACACCTACCATCTCGCGGACTGTTTCATTTCTAATCTTATCTCGTCTAGTCTTACCACACATCTACCTCAACATTCTCATTCCGCTACACTTATCTTATTCACATGTTGTTTCTTAATAGGCCAGCATTCTGTCCCGTAAAGCATCGCTGGTCTTATGGCAGTTCTATAGAATTTACCCTTTAATTTTGTGGGTACCCTATTGTCACACAATACACCAGTAGCGCTTCTCCACTTGAGCC